>CM051458.1:6671031-6907475 GCA_028274465.1 Plantago ovata
TATATATATATATATATATATATATATTATATATATATATATATATATATATATATATATATCTATATATATATATCTATATATTTTATTTTTTTTTTTATTTTTTTATTTTTTGTTTTTTTGTTTTTTTATTTTTTTTATGCGGGTGATGAGGGTGAAAATCCCTCTAAACAGTTGAAAAGCTACAAGAAAGTAAGAGTAACGTCTTCTAGCGTTCAATCAATTCTTCCTTTTCACTTAGCTTCCTCTTGATAAAACAAACTCCCTAGACCTTATGATATCACCTGAAAAGATGAATAGGAGGGTTTAGTGAGATATAACCGATTTCTGTATATGGTCAAGTCGGAGTGTTGAGACTTTACTCCACCACTAATCGACCAAAGGCCCCGATCCTTATTGTCCAACACGGTTACTCTTGGACTGCTCGATCTACGGGGTAATATGATGGTCACATAGACCAACACGTATTCTAATCTGCACACTTTGTCCTCACTCGTGCGCGCACGGAAACTTTCCAACAGGTCACCCATCATAGAATTACTCCCGAGCAAGCACTTTTAACTCTAAAGTTCTTTTGGAAGAATTCCCAAAAAGAAAGATGCTTCTTGTTGGTATGAGTTGCGTTCTCAATCCCTTTACACTATTTGAAACTCTCTGCCTCTTAAATTGCACAACGTCCTCGTTGCACCTTATCCATACCAACCGTCCACCCCTTGTGGATTTTGGGTTGTGTAACGTCTTAGAGTTTCAGAAAGATTAAAGGGATTGAGAGTGCTAGTCATACCAACAAGGTGCACCTTTCTTTTCAGAACTCATCCGAAAAGAATTTCAGAGTTAAACGTGTTTGCCGTGGAGTAATTCTAGAATGGGTGACCTACTGGAAGTTCTCGGTGCGTGCACGATCAAAGACAAAGTGTGTGGATTAGGACACGTGTTGGTCTGTGAGACCAACATATCACCCCAACATATCACATCCAAGACAATGAGTAAAACCAAAGTGAGGCCAAAGTCTTCTATTTGCATCATATCCAAAGAACAGCAAACAGAATAAAAACAATACATAACTTTCATGATTACTCCATTACTCTTGAAGAGTTACACAAGATGCATTTCCTCAACATTTTCATCTGTAGTTCACTGATCCAGTTTGCTTCCTGCAACGTCGACCACGAATCGATACCTCACGTCGTTCTTTTCCAACCTCTCGAAGGCGGTGTTAATGTAGTCCATTTTCACCACTTCAATGGTTGAAGTGAGGTTTTTGTCCTTGCAGAACTCTAGCATCTCCTCGGTCTCTTTTATGCTACCAATGAAACTTCCTGTTATGCTTTTTCGCCCTGTATCATCAAGACATTCAACAGAACAAAATTGTTATAAACTGGTTGAAAGTATATACATCTTTTACTATAATTGCACAAGTTGATCAGTTAAAATACAATATACAAGTGAACATAAATTGACTAATTTGGCATGTCCATAGAGTGAAAGTAGGCTGGCTTGTTCTGTAATAGCAAGAGAACAAAACAAGTTAAGAAGCATCTTACTTAGAGTATGTACCAACTTTTGTAAGGAACTCACCAATCATGACCATGGGGGTAATAAACTGCAATGGAGTATTGATCACACCCATCAAGATTAGCTTGCCATCAACCTTCAACAATGAGAGGTAAGGCTCCAAGGGGTGGAACACTGGGATCGTATCGATAATGTAGTCAAGAGAGTCGGCAATCTCTTGCATTTTCTCAGCATCTGATCCGACTACATACTCGTCTGCACCTAGATGTTCCAAGCCCTCTTCCCTCTTCTTATTGGAAGAGCTGATGACCGTAACATGATGGCCCATGGCTTTCGCAATCTTGACTCCCATGTGCCCAACTCCTCCAAGTCCCAAAATGGCCCCTCTTAGCCCACTTCCTGTAAACCCAAAATGCTGAAGGGGGCTGTAAACTGTCACTCCGGCACATAGTAGTGGAGCTGCCTGTTCTGGTGCCAAGCCCTCCGGAATTTTCACCACGAACCTAAAACAAAAGGCACAAATTCGGTACATATTGTATCAAATCAACCTGCATAAACAAGAAGTGCAAGTTTGTGATTTTTTAGGCTTACTTTTGATCAACAACCATAGCAGGAGCAAATCCACCCTGAGTAGGTTTCCCATCAGTATACACATCATTGTAAGACCAAATCTTCTTGTTGCAATATTGCTCGATATCCGCATCGCACTGGCGGCAGCTACGGCAGCATCCAACGAGGCACCCGACTCCGACCACGTCACCGGCCCTGAACTTGGACACAGCTGACCCTACCTCCACCACTTCACCAACCACTTCATGCCTATGTATAGATAGCACCAAATTCAAAAGTACCAAACACACTTCATTAATTAAATTACATTGTACACTATAGCACTCACTGCAGATAGATATTGTTGTGACTTTTTTAATCATATCCCAAATTATTTTAATTGTTTAACAAATGAAGTGCAAGAAAGTCCCTAGTAAATAGTGATGTTTCTGATTAAGAACATACCCTGGAACCATGGGGTACTTGGACATGCCAAGGTCATTTTTAACCTGGTGAATGTCTGTATGACAAATCCCACAGCATATCACCTTCACATATACATCTTCTGGCCCTGTTTCCCTGTTCATACATCATCATCATTAACTGTATTTTACACATGACCAAGAATTGAAATTCCCAGGTGCAAGCTTATGTTATAAAATACGTCACACTTCTTTTGGTAGGAATTTTCTGTTTTCTATTTGCAGGGAAGGCTAGCAATTCTTTTCAATAACTAAAAACAAAATTTATCGATCGAGTTCTAACCCTTTGGCCGACATAGTAATGAGTAACCGTGTTGGACCAAAAATTTTATCGATCGAGACCTAACCTTTTGGTAGGAATTTTCTGTTTTCTATAGGTCTGCATCAATTAGTGGTCAGGTCGTTACAGTAACACTGAAACAAGTATATAAGATCTTAAATTCTTTATGAAAGATTAAAAAACATGATTCTTCATAGATGAGAAAGAAACGGTACAAGGAAAGGACTAAATTTAAAACAGTAGACCAGGGTATAAAATAGAGAGAGAAGAAGAACCTGAGAGTGTAAGTGTAGGGTGAGAGGATCCCGGAAGAATCAATGGCAGCAAATCCAGTGATTTTCCTGTTAATTGCAGTACCCATGCTACCCATTAATTATTGGTGATACAAATGAATGTTGCTTACTAGGTAGAGAGTTTTGATGAAATGGAGAAGATGTGATGTGTAATGAGTAAAGCAAGGAAAGAAATGAAGACGTATATATAGAAACAGAACTTGAATAAAAACAGAGCATATATATAAGGTAAAAAGAAACAAGAGTACAAGGAAAGTAAAATGTGCCCACGCCCAATAGCGTTCAGTGGCAATTGGGACAGCTCAGCAAACATCTACAGTAATTTCAGTAGTGTTTGCTGGGACCCACGGGGGTTGGTAAAGCTATTTTTATTCTTTTCTTTTCCTATTTTTTATTGGCAATTTATTTATTTTGTTCTAACAATTTTGACAAATTTTGATTACAAATTAGTTCTAAATTATAGTACGAAATAAATATAAAATGAATCTAAATTACAAAATTATACTTTATTTACTTTCATAATATAATTTTTATTAATTAATTTCTTATATAATTTGAAATTAAAATTTTAAAAGTAAATAACTAATAAAATGGAGAAAGTATGTAGTACATGTATGGCTTTGAAAATTTTTGGCTCACATACTCAAATTTATTTTGTCCCATCTTATTTAAAAGATTAAAAATGTTGTCTCTTATAGGTGGTTTTATTGAATGGTAGAATAAAAATATTAATGAAGAAAGATTTGTTATAAGGCATGTTTTAGTATCTTGTCTTGATTTATGTTTTTGTAAACGGATAATTTTAGACCTATGCTTTAAATCTCGGCGGGTCGATCCGAGTCAATTCAAGTATTTCGGTGTCCGAAGGCCTCTAGATGAACAAATCTCGGAAAACTTTCAGAACTCAGATCGTTTTTCGAGATTTGCACAGATTTTCATGGGTTAACCCGAGTTTTATGCAAAAAATAAATAATAAAAGAATAAAAGGAGAAAAGAAAATTTTAAAATTTTCCCTGCACATTTTACATTATACCTTCTACTATGAGTTTATGAAACTTATGATATTTATAGGTTATTTTATGACAAACATGTGTGATAGCTTTAGTAAAAAAATACATTGTATATTTATTTTAAATTCTAAATTATATATTTTTATGTTGTCCGAATCAATCGTCCAAGATCACCCACATTAACCCGTTCCAAGATACCGTACGAAATTATCTCTGGCTGTTAAACCATAGGTTAATTTACACCTCAATGCAAGTGATATATATAACTCATGTCTCATCAGGGCGAATAAGTGCTTTAAGAGTCCATGTATTTTACAATAAGCAAAATATCATCACATCGATAGTATGTTTTGATGATTAGCTCATGGATCTGGCTCTTCTTTACTATGGTGTAGGTGAGAATTGCGAACCTTCCAAAAAAATATTTATAATTGCTAACAAGTAACATCATCATTAACAACTTCACTTCCTTTTCTGGGTCATCCCGTAACTTCTCTATAACTCCCCCAGGATTCATGTTTAAAAATTAAATCTCTATGAAACGAAATAAAAATTACCTAAAACTTTCAATATTTCAATCCGCCAGAATGGAAACATGAAATTCAAGAGTTTTTAGTAGAATCTTTTACCAGCTCTATGATTTTCATTTTCATTCCTGAAACATTCCATAACTTTTCAAAATCGCTTTGAAACATCTGGAATGTTTTCAAGAAGTCGAAATGTATCACAAGTCTCACGATAGAAATTCATACGGGTATATATATATATATATATATATATATATATATATATATATATATATATATATATATATATATATATATATAAAGTATAAACGTTAAAATCTATTTATTTGGCATCGGTGCAAGAATCATCTGATATAATTAACATAAAGTTGTTACAGGAAATAAGTTATTGGAATTTTATTCTTGGTGGTGACATTTCATCCGTCATGAAAAGGCCCAACGGTACATTTGATTGCTCGGAGACTTCAAAGGTGGCGTTACATTAATTAGTGACTGGTTGGAAAATTATATCCCTCTCCGACATAGTACAGTCCTTATCCGACCATCCACAAGCAAGATTCCACTTGGAACAGCTGACAATCTTATTATCCTTCACATTTTAATAAAAAAATAAACCTTATTATCCGTCACAAATTCAATCGAGTTTGACGTAACGCATAGTAGGTACCAGTGTTGAAGACCACTGAAATTAGTACAAAACTGCTCTCGAAGTTATAGTTTCTCCTAACCAAAGAAAATAACGACGTGACTCAATTTTTTTTTTCAAAAGTCAATTTAATCTACTTATAAAATTAATTCTTTGAAACAATTTTCTCAAGTTCCAAAATTGCTACTTTACTTGCCCCAATTTGCCACATGCCTAAGCTGAGACGGTAAAATTTGCAGTACGTGGAGTAGACGTTGGATCATCTATCTTATACAGTACATGTTTCTCACCAAACCTATGTCAAGAATTAGTTCAACAGCTTTTCAGATGTTTTCATAACAAATCCAACTAAATCGTGAAAGAGCCAGCTCCCTTAAACTAATGCGCGGATTCAATCAATCTTCGGTGACAAACAACTACGGTCTGTTACCCAGATTGTGACTTTTGCGTTTCCTGAAGTACTGATCCTCTAAGACATAAGTTAACCTTAGTACCACTCAAGGATTCGAGATTTACCTTATCTTGCAACCCGAGTTTCATTCAACAAGTCCCAACTTCTTTGCATGTGGGGAGGCAACGGTGCATCTATCTCGATTCTGTCTGTTGATGCAGCATCCAGGTCTGACATTGAGGTGCTGCTGCCATGTTGCAAGGCCATGGAGATATTGGGTAAGACCATCTCCTTACAGTGAAGTGAAGGCGGAAGTGCCTGTCAGAAACATTTCCCCTCTCTAACTCGGTCTCAGAAATATCATTTTTCACTCGTGATGGTCTCCTATCTGGGTTGAGATCTGAGTCAACTACATGTCCTAGTTTCTTGTGAGCTTGCCATCCGTACTTGTAGTCTCCAACTATTGGAGTCCCCAACACTTCGGCACAGTGCACACGGAGCTATTGGATGAGAACACCAAAGCAAAGAGAAAAAAAGTTAAGTCCTTGTTTTTCTTGAATCTTAAGAGAACAAACAGGGTAACAATTAATAGAATGCATTCAAACATTTGGATATAATGATGGTGTATCCATACCTGATGTTTTCTTCCAGTAAGTGGCGACAACTCCAACCAGGTGTAACCTGCACATTACCATTACAATGATAGCTGAATACACACGAGTCAAGACCAAAGCTAAGGCATACATAAGGACTTCTAACGTGTCAAACTCGAGCACTAAGAAATTAGTTTTTTTTTTTTTTGTTTAAAAAGTGAAAGTTAATACAAAACCATCACTTCTTTCTCAGAATCCATATCGCCTGGATCTCTGATGTAAGGCAATAAAATGCTTGTTGAACAAATACATATGGATGCTAAATAAGTTGAAGGAAGGGCAAGTACCAGCTGCTCATGCAACAATATGGAGAAGAAATATATTTAAGTCAGTTAAGGAGTAGTCCATGCTTGTGTACAGAAGAAAAACAGAAGGGAAAAGGGTTTATCCTACATAGAGAATGGTGAGTTAAATTTTGCAAGTTGTAATCGATTAACTTGTGAAAACTACTAGTCCACTTACTAGTGTATTACAGTATTAGTATGTCTTATAGTAGGAGATCCCAAGACCAGGAATATTGATTTGCATATGTTGCCCAGCGAAATGAAAGCTTAGAGAATAGCTCTTAAGATGCACCATGGGGACACATTGAACTATCACAGCATGCAAAATAAGACGAAGTACAAATGGTCAACATGCTAATGACAATGGAGTTGTCGAACTAAGCACAGATTAATATATAATTTTTTTTTTATTATTATTTTTTTTTTTTTTGAAAGGTAAGAAGAGCAGATTCATATATAACTCTGAAACAATAGAAACACACCAGATGATGTAAATGATATCACCCGATATCTTGTCACAGCATGCTGAGCTGCTGTTGTCTGTGGATTGTCAACTACTGTAATTCTTTCAGATTTTCCATTGTCAACCACCACCTGATTAGAAAATCAAGGATGTGAGATGTCAACGAGAGAAGGTAAGATGCTTCAATTAATCTCACCCCACTTTGAGATAACATGTCTGCAATATGGGTTTTAAAAGCATTTGCAGCTTATAAAGACACCTAAGGAGATACTTATCTAGCTTCTACTTTAAACTCCTTGGAATAACCCAGCAGGAGCTATAAGTCATGTTTGCAAATACTTAGAAGGGCTTATTAAAAAAAAAAAAAGCTTTAAAATGCACATGCAAACACCCTCTTAAACACTGCATGGGGGTTCATTTACAAATAGGGAGCTGACAAGAATGTTAAAGCACAGCTAAAGTGTCAGTTCTATTCTGCAAACATGCTCCAAGAAGGTGGGGAGGAAAGTGAAAACTGTTGACATCACTCAGATGAGGTTAATGGTTCACTCTAAAGTTTGACCACTTGTTCATGTTCTGAGTCTCGTATATGGCACCATGTACTTAATCTCTGGCTCAAGTCCAAGACAACTGCCTACAAGACTCCTCGAAAAGCCTCAAAGTTTTGTCCATGGGTTAAAGTTTAAAAAGATTAGCAAAGGCATCCAGCTAGGGGATCATTAGTAATCAGAAATATCTCACAATGAATGGTCAAAACAAAGGTTTAAAGACATGGTCATTTAAACACACAAATATGCAGAACTGGTGTTCAAACGTTTAATAGCTCAAAAAACTAATCCTATGTTCTACCCAGAAACCCTATTGTCTGAAGTCTGAACACATTTTCAGCAAACTGGGGACTGCAAAAACCTGGCCACAAAGCTTCTAATACATGAATAGATATACATAAACATTAATAATGACATTAAAAAGACCAAAATAATAATAAGTATATTCTCAAGAAACATGGTAAAAGGGAACCTTGATAAAGAAAGAGAAAAAAAAGGCATACCTTAACTAGCGGCACATAAATCACTCCTTTTGGACGCCTAGGAGATCCAACAACAAGAGCCCAATACCTCTTCTCTAAACCTCTTTCACTATCAGGAGTCTTTAAGAGAAAATAGAAATGAATAAGAGAAATATCCAATATAATCAAGAGAAAATAATTATCAATTCATATAGGGGAAATACAATATCACTCACATCATGTGGTGCTCCAGAAGTTTTTTCACGGAAGATGGAATGCAGAATGGTCGCACTCAACTGTGTCCTTCCCATCACTAATATGCCACTGCTGTCTCTATCAAGTCTGTGCACCTAAAACAAGAAACTTGTCCGAAACAAGACACAAAGAGACAACCGTTAACTACAACAAGAAAACCAATAACCAGGTGCACGTCTAGAACTTTAGAGTAGGAAGGCTAGTTCGTTTTCCAGTAAAGATGTGACCGAAATATTGAACAGGAAAACAATATCAAGACATTTGTCCCTTAAAAAAGATGGGGATCTAACCACATCAATGATAATAAACTATGAACATGACAGCTTAGACATCTTAGAGTTGTCTTTACAGAAAACAAATAGAGATTAAGTACCTTAACAGCACAAGTGACTCAAACCATACCAAGCATTCTAATTGCACCAGAAATGTTACATATCTCTCTTTATAATTATATAGTTTTTCTTAACATGGGAAATTTGTAGGTTAAAGACTTCAAAGTATGAATGCCTCTAACATATCTAGATCTTCCACTTGCTCTACTAACAATAGATAAATTGATTTAACAGTGGCATTCTCAGAGCTGCTCCTACAAATTACTATCATGTTACCATAGAAAACTAGAAACACATGAAATAAAACAAAACTGAAAAGACAGATTAGGAAGGCTGCGGAGAAATAAAATAATGTTCAATCTTGGAATAGCTTCTTAAGTTCCTATGAGTAGAAGGTTTAATATTGATTGAATGATGGATGTTTTAGGATTTCTTTTTCAATTGCAATCTGGGCTCATTGTTGATATACAACTTCAGAAGTTTATCCATGTAGACATGCAGAAGAGCAATAGACACACAAACATAACGAACATAACATACCAGGCGAGGAGACTCTGTTTGCTCATATTTCAAATACTTTGCGGCCAATACATCTAAACTCCTCTTTATGCCAATGCCACCCTGAAAAAATACTATGTAGTAAGAAACAAATCAAATTAAGGCAATTTCAGAAATAGTAAAAAACCTTTAAGATATACCTGTACAGGCATTCCCGGAGGTTTATTGATGACAATTATTGCCGGATCCTACAAAATAAACTGCAAATCAGGCTTTTTACTCAATTACAATTAAGATAATGAAACCACAGACATAAACCAGTAACAGCTTATAGACCTTCATACCTTATACAATTCAAGACCACGGACATATTCCAGTTCTTCGTCACAAAAGCTCCGATCTTCTGCTCCAGTCGAAGGGCGTTCGCCATCAACAGACTTAGGAAGAAATATTCTATCACCCGAGCACATCAGATCTTTCGCTCCTACCTTCATCATGCGTAGACAACATATAGGAATAAGTCAGCAGATACACTAAAACAAAGGTACTTGTGCAGAGCTGATATTAAAGTTCATCATACTCTTTTTGCTCGCTGATCATTGGATTCAACATCCGAACTTTCTTTTCGAACCTGTTGTAAGCACAATATGTGAGCCAATTAAAAAGCTTACAAATAAGGATATGCAGCTACAATTGAAGTAACCGCCAAAATTGATAAGACAGTAAGCATAACAATGAAAATGACACATGTTATTAGAGCTGAGGCTTCTAATTCCGAATTTCGAAAATGTAATCTAATTACCAACAAGTTCTTCGATTAACACAGTATATATTCATTTATATATAACATACTATTACATATTGAGCTTCTCATACTGAAATACACAAACAAGCCATCTGCCAAATGAAATTAACAAAACAGAGGATAGTGAATGATGGAGAAATATACCTGTCTCAAGCGAAAGAGCTTCTGTACAAGGGACCTCGGGAGATGAGGGCAGCACTTGAGAATCCATTTCAGCGCCGTAACGGAGGAGCTAGCGTCTCCGACAAGCTCCGAAGATCTACCGCCGCTGAGCTTTTTTCCGATTAGAGAAGCGTCAGGTAGTGGAGAGCATGTGACAGGGAGTCAAGACAATACATTTGTTTCTTCAGGCCAATAAGTTGGAATCTACTTTGTACCTTTATCAAAGCTACAATTGCCATCTGTTTCATCTGCTCGAACAAATTCCATGCCTCCTAAACATCTTTTCTTATGCTGAATCCAACTATAGTTAACTTGTAAGAATCTTTATTCTGGATCTAGGCCGTTCTGTCTCATATAATCTACCAACTGTTGGACCACATCCATGCGTTTTACATAGTGAAATCCATCAAGTAGACACCTGCAAGTGGCATTTGATGGTACGGTGCCTCTATTTACCATGTCCTCAAAAAGATCCCTCCTAGCTGCTTCTATATCCTTGTTCCTAATAAAGCCGGCTATCATCGACTTGTAACAATTTGTATCTGGATCCAATCCACTCTGTCTCATATGATATAACAACTGACTGACCACAATCATGCGATCTACATTGCAAAATCCATGAATTAGGCACATATAAGTAGCGGCTGATGGTACAATTCCTCTACCTACCATTTCATCAAACAGGTCCTTAGCAGTCTCCATATCCTTGTTCCTACAAAATCCGGCTATCATTGACTTGTAACAATCTGTATCTGGATCTAGGTTTTGCTGTCTCATATAATGTAAGAACTGGCTAACATCATGCATGCGATTCAAATTGCAAAATCCATGAATTAGGCACATATAAGTAGCAGGCGGTGGAATGATATGTCTCTTTACCATGTCAACAAAAAGATCCTTAGCTGCCTCCATATCTCTACTCCTACAAAATCCAGCTATCATAGAGGTGTAAACAATTTCATCTAGATCCATGCCCTTCACAATCATATTCTTGAACAACTGATACGCTTCTTTAACCCTCCCTGTGGCGGATAAAGTGTTAATAAGAATCGTGAATGTGACTACATCAGGAGATATTTTCAACTTCTGCATCTTGAAATACAGCCTAAAAACGCAGTCTGCGTTTTCATGTTTAGCAAAACCATCAATAAGGCTGCTAAAAACCACGACATTGGGAAGAATGTTATGCTTAAGCATAACAGGAATAAGCACTAGAGCCTTCTCCGATTTATATATTTTGCATAACCTATGAATCACAACACTATAGGTAAAATTACTAAGAGAAACTTCTTTCTCTCTCATTTCACCAATAATTTTCATAGCATCCTCTAGATTTCCTCTCTTGCAATATGCGTGTATCATATGGTTATAGGTAAAAGCATCAGGTAGAAGTTTTTTCTCTCTCATAGTATCAAAAATCTTCAATGCTTTATCAAAATAACCAAATTTACAAAAGCCAACAATCAAACTACAATAACACTTGGAGGTAGGAGATAAATTATTACATACCATCTCGTCGAAAAGTCTACTGGCAGTATCCATATCACCCTTAAGACAAAATCCAGTAACCACAATGTCATAAGCATGCTGGTCATATTCCAATCCAGAATTCCTAATTTTCTGGAACAAGCCCAGAGAGTCGACTAATCTGCTCTGACTGAGTCCTTTCAAGAGTGAGCAGTAGGTAACAAGAGACGGTTTCATATTTTCACTTACCATAATTTCAAACAAACTCTCAGCTTTCTCAATATCTCCACATCTGCAGAAACCCTCAATGAGAATACTATAACTATATACATCTGGTGCAATTCCACAGTTCAGCATTTGATGAAAAACTTCCATAGCTCTATTTATCTCACCTCTATTCACAAAACCATGCATAATACTATTGTATAAGTGTGAATTCAGCGGCTTGTCATCACATCTCAAATCCTCAATAAAGTTCCAAGCAATCTCTACACACCCAGCTTTACATAGCCCACGGATGTACGCACCATATGTCACCACGGTTGGGATAACCCCAACACTCTTCATTTCCTCAAGAATGTTAGTAGCTTGTTCAACATTCATCATACCTAGTCCAACATCCTCGTTGCAGTAAAAATTCAACATAATTGTGTACGTGTAGACATTTGGAAATGGTCCAGAATCCTTCATGTCTTCAAATAAAGCCACAAGGACCTCCCTTGTACCATTTTCAGCCAAACACTTGAGCAAAAAATTGCAAGCATGAATACCAGGTCGAACCCCACTCCCCTTACTCCGCGCAAACACATAAAACGCACATTCAAAACTCTTGTTCGAAGCAAAAATCTTAATAAGATCATCAACAACAAGTGCCGATGTAGATCCATGGCTATACTTATCTAACTGCACATAACACACGATAGAAATCGTTCTCAGTACGTTGGCAATAAGAAACAAAATCCTTAAGCAAGACAAAAACCTCATATTCCATTTCAGCACAAGCATATACATTCACAATCATCCCAAACGCGGCAACTGAATCATCGAATCCATACTTAAACACAGCTCTTGGGAAAGATATGCTTCTGTCAAACTTGAAGTAACCGACAAAATTGATAAGACAGTAAGCATAACAATGAAAATGACACATGTTATTAGAGCTGAGGCTTCTAATTCCGAATTTCGAAAATGTAATCTAATTACCAACAAGTTCTTCGATTAACACGGTATATATTCATTTATATATAACATACTATTACATATTGAGCTTCTCATACTGAAATACACAAACAAGCCATCTGCCAAATGAAATTAACAAAACAGAGGATAGTGAATGATGGAGAAATATACCTGTCTCAAGCGAAAGAGCTTCTGTACAAGGGACCTCGGGAGATGAGGGCAGCACTTGAGAATCCATTTCAGCGTCGTAACGGAGGAGCTAGCGTCTCCGACAAGCTCAGAAGATCTACCGCCGCTGAGCTTTTTTCCGATTAGAGAAGCGTCAGGTAGTGGAGAGAATGGCGGTAAAATCAACCATTTGTCAACATAGGTTGTGAAGAAGTGTTGCTGCTGTGTAATTGCGGCGGTAGGTGGTAATTTGACGCCGGGCCGCATTCGCCGGAAGAGTTGACGGAGAACCATTCGCTCCGCCATGTCAAGGTTTAGGGTTTATGCGTGGGTTTGGGAAGAAATGCCAAAATGCTAAAAACAATCATAAAAATCCCAATTTACATGGATTTTATACTTTACGGTAATTTTCGTTTATTTTTACATTTTTCTCCACTGAATAAATTACTCCATCCTATTTTCTTTTTTTATATTATTGTTAATAGAGATTTCACGACTAAGTTAGCATAGTTTTTTTAATAAATTGAGCATATACGCGTGTGAAGCGTTTTTGTAAAATATTATTGTTTTATTAAATAATATATTGAAATAAATGGAGTGAATATATAATCTTCTAATAATGACTTCAAACGTAATAAAAAAATAACTAATTGAGTAATTAAACTTAATATAAATGGTGTGCTATAAATGTATAGTTGTTACGGATAATTATGAATGTAACAAGAGTTTATCTCTTTGGTAGTATCATATGTTAGATACAATTCTAGTTAAACTCATTCTAGATAAGTTCTAAAGATACTCTCCAACATATATATATATATATATATATATATATATATATATATATATATATATATATATATATATATATATACTCCCCATGTATTTCAGTTGAATACACAGTAGAATACATTTTCTCCACAATTATTCTTTAACACGTTATCAGCACGACTCTACCAAAACCTGAGTTATTTACCTTTTTTTTTCACGTCTTCAAACACCAAAGATTTATCCGTCCTTCATCATAGCCATTGTGGAGAGATTATCATATTCAAGCTATTGCTTGATCGGAGCGAACAATACCATATACTATCTTGATTACTAGATTTGATTTTATTATTGTTATTTTGACTAAAGATTATTCTCCTTTTCTTGTAGTTAATTGTTATATATCCAAGTTAGATGTACAGCTAAAGGTGCCGCAAGGTTATAATGGAGGCTAATTCATTATGGATCCATCCCCAGATTCCGATCCATCATCCAAAATCAAACACCGACATTATGAAGCCTCCTCGAACTTAATTCTATTGTTCTTGACACTTACTAGTTTACTACAGGCTCACTAACGTTGTACTATTAATAATTTACGCCAGGTGGGGATATAGATATTGAATTTATGTGCAAGTAATATACGTTGACGCAGATTGAGCTATATTCCAACTTACAAGAACATCAGATAAGTTTTCTTGCTTTTACATTATAAAAGGCAGATTGAATTTCTAATTATTACTATTTCTTATAATTGTAGACCTATGTGATGCTGAGTTTAAGTAAATTTGATTGTTGTGGCAGTTTAGCAATTACTTAGCCTGCAAGATAACACTCACATGAGCTTCTGTTATTTTCTTGTCGATAATGTGCCTGTATAAATATATATACGGAGTATGTATATATGAGGTGATGATGAAGTTTAGCTATATTAACTTTTCCATGTGTTGCAGTTTATTTAGTAATAAAACTTGTTGCAGTACCTATGTATTAGTTCTTGTTGATAATGATGAGTTTAGATGGTGATGATATGGTGATGATATGCGACTTTGTTTGTGAAAATTGATTGCACCAGTATGCTAATTTATGTGGGTGTATATGATTTTGTCTTACTTACTATGCATAGATCTTAGTTGCCTAAAATTAGAATCCCACAACCTCCTAAAGAATTTTATCATCCATGTTAGAAATGACATGTTAGGGGTTCGAATTTTACGAACTTGTTTACGACGGAAGTTTACGTTGAATTTTATTATGTTCATCGTTATATCCTGTGTATTGCCGATTTACCATACCACAACTAATTGTTATGAGTTTGTAAGAGTTGTTCGCATGCTCAATTTTTTTAAAAAGATTTTTTAACTCTGTTTCCAAGTATGTGATCAAAGTATATATGCTTCCTTGTCTAAGACCAAGAAGATTGGTGCCGGTTAGCTTATGCAGCATCTTTGTACTTAACTAGTTGCTAATGTTGGATTGAATGTTGATTTGACAAATTATATCCCCGAATTCATTGGATATATCTGAACCATCAATTAGGCTTGTAAGATACACTTTGTCCATTTCTTAAAATGAGACATCAAATAAAGCTAGCACCTGAAGTTGCTACGCATGTGTATATATCACAAAAGATGTGTATCTCTGGAGCTTTAGCCCAGCTTATGTCAAGTTGATTTGACAAATCAGACTCCTGAAATGATTGGACATACATTATGAATGGTTGTGACTTGTGATCATCGAAAAGATTTGACACCAACCATCATTGATCATTTGGCAAATATGTACTTTATGTACAACGATGATTTTAAATGTACCTCATGTACATCAACGATTTTTTCAAATTGAGGCATCTGAATTGCTATTAGAGTTTATGCCAAAAGCCATGATCACTATATTATATCTCGAAAGAATATGGTTGCTACATACTATGGACATTCCATGTACCATAAGTGATTTGAAAATATCATAGTGTTAATATGCACTTCATGTGATGAAGAAAATATTTGTGATTAGCCCCTGGATTGCATCACTATGCGTAAACAATATTGCGAAGGCATGAAATGTGATGCCATGATGTGTGCACATCATAAACAATCTCGCCAACTTGAAGTTGGGAGAAAGTATTATTTTGGTGATACAAGAAATCAATTGATATGAGGCTACTTGAATATTGAGCATCTCTTATGAATGAAAATCCTTGAGTATCATATTCTCAAATGAAACAAAGATGACACACATATACTCTCGATATTGAGAAAGGAATTCACATAGTTATCATATTGGTTGATATCAAATTTATCCAATCTCCATTCCCTGAAGTGAATGCGAGTTTTTAGATTTTATACATGGTGCAACAAGTAATTCACCAGTGTGATTGATGCTATTTTCACCTCAAGTGAAAGAGAAATCCATGAGTATACTGATTTCAATATTCCTAAAGTTTGAAAGTATCCACTCATTCCAATATTCTTGTGAGAATAATTAAAGGTTCCAGTGGAGTAATCCTTGTGAAGAGCACAATAAATTACTTGGAAAAATTGTGCCAAGAAGATCACAAATTAGACCCACTTCCTGAAGAAGTTGGATATTGTCTTGCCAATATGTCATAGACAATGACTCGTATAATGTCACATCATTATGGCCAAATTCAAACATATATTGTGTACGAGCATTATATTGAAATTAACCATTTGCAAATTGGAGCAAACTATAAGTTGGGCATGCATGCACAAGCGACTATATCGCATATAAAGACATGAAAAATGACATAGATGTGACAAATATGGCCATCCGGGTACAAAATTACCCGTTTATGAGAAACTTGAAGTTCCCTTGTGTGAAATGTGTTGAAAGCTTTCTCGTATTGTAATAATATTATCTGAATGGCAAGACACAATATCGAGATTAAGCATGCTAATGGAGATCAAAATGAGCAATGTTGCACTCATGCATTTATGAGAATGAATATATGTGGCTAGACGTCCACTAAATAATTTGAGAATTGAGTATATTACTCAAATAATTTGATCTCTTATTTGGGGTAAATTTATGTTTCAGCACATCGAAAACCCAACTGCTAGAGTTATACACTCCCATATGCATCTCCTGAAGAAAACTCATACATGAAGCCTATTAGATACGAGTATGAGCATATTATTATCTAAGCTGGCATGATCAAATCCTTATGAGCCCCAATAATACTAATCCTTGAATTAGTTTTTCCCAGCTTAGGGGAGGGAGAACATGACAAGCTGATCAAAACAAATTCATCGTATGCATTGATCCCCACATATTTGAAAGTTCATACTTGAACTAAATTATAAAATGCATTCTTCAGCTTCATGTATCATTTCAAGATTTCAATCATGAAATTATATGATTTGACTGTGGATACCGGGCTACAGATTGATTATAGATATAACATGAGTTGAGAATCGATATCTTTCCTATTGTAATTAATGCACCTGAAGTGCAATATGTATGTTGTGAATGGTTCCAGTATTACATATAGAATGGCAAGATAATGCAGTTGGTACTCTAGAAGAGTAAAGAAGGCACATCTTAATGATGCCACAATAGAATTGATATTTTATTTATAAATAGATGGCTTATATGAATGGAAAAGGTACCTCCATATAATATATTCAGATATCTATGATCAGTACTGAATCAAACAAGAATGATTTCATTATTATTGAAAAGCTATACCGGTATACATGGAACCGAGATAAGCATATGCAGATTTTCAATAGATGTATACTATTGTACATGTAAAGGGGATCTTACATGTAAATCAATTTGATGTCGACACAATGATGATAGAAAATGAGCTCATGGACTTGATGTCCATTTTATTGATGAATTCGAAATTCCCTACGGTACCGTTGCATTATCGAGTCAAATTTCATGTGCATCTAGATACTAAGTCATGCATCATTCATATTATTGTTACATCATCTATGCTAGTTTTTAAGTTTCATAATGCATGCATACATATTACTTATATGATCTTACTCTAAAGTGACCACCTTTGATTATTTGTGGTGCACATGAATTGTCATTTAATTGACACATTGAAATTTCTATATATATGATCTATGATGATCATTATCAATTGAGAACTCGTCCTAGAAGAGACTAGAGTTATCATGTTATAAAACATGAATATATGATGATCAATATCAATTGAGAACTCGTCCTAGAAGAGACTAGAGTTATCATGTTATAAAACATGAATATTCATTGAATTGACAATGAGATTCATATGTTCCAAGAACAATTATGAGAGATAATGATTTTACTCTCTACTGGAAATTAGTCCCGGAAGGACAAGTGGGCATAGATATCATGTTGACAAACATGAATCAATCGATGAGAAAAGTTCTTGAAGAACTCAATTTTGGTACTATTGAATCTCTATACTTATCTATGCATACATGGCATCACAAAATTGATAAGTATATTGAGTGTATTCACTATGAAGTGAAACAAGAGAATTATGGATAATATTCTCGAGATTCCTACAAATATTATTGCCTAGAGGAAATGTAAACTCAACCTAATGTTTGAGTATGGCAAAATATGAATAACCATACATGAAGTTTGGTTATGTTATGAAAGAGATAAATGTTTTTGACCTCCTGAAGAAGGTATATGAATGGAGATGATGATCAAGCAACAGTGAGAATATTGCGCATCATACAAGTTGCTACACTCTTTTTCCCTTCGACTAGGTTTTTATCCCAATGGGTTTTTCCTAGCAAGGTTTTTAACGAGGTAGCATTATTAGCGCATATATGTGTATAACTATCTCCAAATCTCCATGGTGATAATATATTTGCAAAAGGGAAGTATTATATACCCTTGTTTGCTATTTTACAAATATGACGGAGATATATGAATATTGAACTCATTTCAATATTACGAGATTGTTATGTTGAATTGTCCAAGTGACATATTTTGTTGGATCAACATAAAAATACATATTGAAGAAATCAATGCTTTTAGTGTTCAATAAGTTTTCACATGGAGTCAA
This sequence comes from Plantago ovata, assembly GCA_028274465.1. Lineage (NCBI taxonomy): Eukaryota > Viridiplantae > Streptophyta > Magnoliopsida > Lamiales > Plantaginaceae > Plantago > Plantago ovata. Next base: position 6,689,803 of record CM051458.1, read on the forward strand.
AGCACATACCATTGAGGTTTTCAGCTATGGGCTACAAGATGAAGGTTCCATCCAAGTACACCATATTCACTCTGTTGAAGATTTTGCATACTTGTTCAACATCATCAGTTCGGCAATTCATCGAGAAGATTGCACTATGAAGATTCAAAGATTTGAAGTGATGTTACAATCAGGGGAGACGGATATGCACTGCACTCTTTTTCCCTTGACTAAGTTTTTATCCCACTGGGTTTTTCTTAGCAAGGTTTTTAACAAGGCAGTACTCTCACAAGCGTATTCGAGATCTTCAACTCATGTTTCATTCAAGGGGAGTGTTACGGATAATTATGAATGTAACAAGAGATTATCTCTTTGGTAGTATCATATGTTAGATACAATTCTAGTTAGACTCATTCTAGATAAGTTCTAAAGATACTCTCCAACATATATATATATATATATATATATATATATATATATATATATATATATATATATATATATATATATATATATATATAATATATATATATATATATATATATATATATATATATATATATATATATATATATATATATATATATATATATATATATATATATATATATATCTATATATATATATATATATACTCCCCATGTATTTCAGTTGAATACACAGTAGAATACATTTTCTCCACTATTATTCTTTAACAATAGTATAGTTTTTGTAGTTATGCAATTAATAGTTTTAAAGTGAACTATATTAGACATACGAAAATTATTCTTCCGATAATAACCATCATATACATCTCTAAACTTTGGAAACATTCAACTTCAAAATCTGCAATGCATCTTTTCGCATGTTAATTGGTATTCTTCATCAGTTGAATATATTGTCAAGTGCTTCATATAAAAATTCTAGTTTCATAATATGATGTTTTTAGTTATTTTATCATATGATTTAAGAATAATTTAAGGTCAAAATGACCATCGAAAAAGTCAACAAAATCAAGTGTTACATTTATTATTGGACGGATAAACTATGTCTTTTTTTTATAAGAACATATCATGGTTACTTTTAAAATTAAGTATAATACGTCATACAACTTTATGTTAAACGTAGACTTGCAAAGCAACTTCTGACGTTCCTAACACTCTTGATTTCCCTCCTTCATTCTAGAAATGTTGCTTTTCCCGAATTGAACCATTTTGGAGTTGTAAAAACCAACTTGCCCAACATCCATGGAAGGGGTCTTCTTAAGATTTTGCCAAGGAGTATAAACCACATCAATATTGTTTACTTTGTTTCCTGTCAGATCGACCAAAAGGTGATTCTTTATAAACAACCAATATTGTACCTGCATTAAGAAATTATCAAGTGTGAATGTTTTATATATACAGTAATGATAGTGTTTAAGAACAATACTTACTTATAGAACCTATTTCGAAATCATCATAGTTTGAAAACAATCCTTCATAAGGATTATTAACTATGGCATGTCGCTGAACAGAGATCACCGTACTACTGGCATTCATTATCCACTTATACTTCACATCTTTAGCAAAAGCAGACCTATATAATTTTTCTGCTTCTTTGACAGATGCATTTGATATGATAAGAGTTTTATCTTGCACAATTATGTCTCGGTACAGTTCTATATCTGAGTTAAATAGAGCTGCATCAACGTAATTCCCCTAACAAATAGAAAAAAAGATTATTGAAGTTACAATAGGCTGAAAAAAGATAAAAGTTTATATAAATATGACGCAATATTCATATTATTACCCATTCCACTTGATACTGTGCGGGCTTATTTCGTTGATTTTTTGGAATTGTTCTTCCATTTTCCTACAATAAATATGAAGTTAATATTAGAGTAAAATAGAAAATTTATTAGCTAAACATAATTAGAGCTATGCGTGAATTGTATTTATTCAGCAACAAATTAATTACAACAACATATAAAGCTGCATAAGCTTATAAACTAAAATTAAGTAAGACTAAGCTAAAAGAATCAAGCATTATTAATTCAAATACATACATACAATAGTTAGAAGCGCGCTATGGGTAATTAATAAATCAATCAATTAACTAAAGAAGCAGCTCAAATTAAGCTAAGTTGCCTAGAATAAGTGATTGACTAACATACGGTATAACTAAAATTACAAAGCTTAAGAGCATATTTTTATAATTAGTAGGCAGCTAAAAGTCATTCATTAACAATATATCCAGAGACATCAATGCATATGAGGTTACTACAAATTACCATGAAAACCAGTAACAAAACATGTATCACAAAGAAAAATCGAACATTCTTGTTGCAGTGTTGATGAGTCTAGCAGAAGAAAACTCAGATCAAGTAGCTTTATCTGTTAAAAAATAAATAATATCAAGTAAGACATTGTAAAGTGGCTACTTTAATCCATGATTAATCTTTAATCCATCATTAATCATTAACTCGATCACTAAAAGGTGGTATCCTTAGTTAGGTGAGATTATATTCCTTTTTTCTAATGTAATTAAACTAATGCAGTGTCAAATTTTTGGTGTAGCAGCACATGTTCAAGCAATTAAATTATATCATGAATTATGAATATGTTTGTTAGCTAGCTATGAGTGATTGAAGAATTACTAATGCATGCAAGCTGCTTATAATTATACAGAAAGAGAGGTCTGGTTTAAAACAAGGTTTGAAGTAATTAATTTCATGCAAAAGTACGTATAGTACTTGATTGGCTGCTTCTCTCATGTACTTGAACGCGGGTTCTTTATATCAAGACGAGATGATGGTGACCGGTGGACTACATTCACATGTATTGATACTGATTAAATTAAGAATAGATCCAAATTGGGGAATTGAAGTTGATTTTTTGGAATAAGTGATTAGCATATTACAGTACATGTGAAATTAATGTACAACAAAACATTAAGTAACGTACAAATCCATGGGTACATACAACATGATTAAGATTGATCAAATTATATGATTAAGATGGGTGCATACAGAACATGGGTACAAATCAATGGGTACAACAGAACAAAAGCTGGTCAAATTATATGATTTTACTAACTGTATCTGGGGACATCAATATTACATGGTGCCTGAAGTTCGTCAACAAAACACATTATATTAATTCTGGAAAAAATCGAGATAGAGGGAAAAATAATACCTGGAATTGACAAGAGCCGTTCTTCAAATCGCTGAGAATATCGTAAGAAAATATATTACGGTGGTGTGGGAATATATATAGTAGTAATTTATTAGGAATTATATATTATGTAGGTATCTATTGTACACTTGTGAGAAAATATCTCAGTTTTATCCATTACATAAGAAAATTAGAATGAAGTGAGCATGACACTCTTAGGCAGGAAATATATAAAAGCATACCGAATGATATAACGCAAAAGGATATTAAGGTCCCAGCAGCACCAAAGAGTGTGATGACGTGAAGTTCTTGAAAAATTGTTTCTTCTTCACATGAAACCTGATGACAACAATAAACAAGTGTCATATCAGATACAAGATGAACTACCATGGATCAGCCAAATATGAATATCACCTACTACATTTTCGATAATTGTAACGAAATCTCACTGACTTCACACTCACACCTAATAGCAGTTACATATAAAAAAAGAAAAAAAACAAACACAAACACACAGATGAAAAATATATCATATGGATACTAATAAGTGTACTCACCCAGCATTGAATATAATTGGTGGTAGAAGATAAATAAAGAAGAGGTCTTCATTAAACACCAATATTCTGGAACTCTTCCCTTTAGTAAGAAGCAAATAAATGGCTCCAGCAACCAAACCCAGCCATCAAACAAACAAATAAAAAAATTTAAAAAAAAACATAAATCAATAGTAATATTATAATAGTAATAAACATGAACCACTAAAATACCACAAACAAACAAGAGAATATATATATATACAGCAAGCGGCAAATTACCCACCATGACAATGGCAATAACAGACTCGATGATCCATCTGAAAGTTTCAACAAAACGAGTAATGACAATGCATAAGGTGATGAGCGCCAGGAACATTGTTATAGCACCAACGGACATATCGTCTGAGTCCGACCCCATCAGACTCGATGATAATCGTAACATGTGATCCCACGAAAAAGCCATCAGATGATCCCCTTTGTGCTCCGGCGGTTATAACCGGAGCAAATAACGACGACAAAGTAAGAAGAATAAGAATGTAACGTGGATGTGAGAATTAATAAGGATTTTAGGTAAGAGAATTTTTTATTTGATCGGTAGAGAATTAATAGGGATTTTAGCTACGGGAATTTTGATCTTGTTGTTTTAGTTCTATAATCCAGGAAGGTAAAGGTAGATTAAAAGCAAAGTATTCGAATTCCCGGGAGGGAAGGAGTTTAGATAATTAATTTATTAATAGTATATTTATTTGCCGATTTTTGTTGTAGGTCTCTATTGTACACTTGTGATAAAATATCTCCTTTTTATCCATTACATAAGAGTTGGAATAAAACTAAATGTCTCAATAATTTTTTTTATATCAAATATCAAAATAGGAATTTTAAAAGGAAAAAATACTTAATGACACATGTACGCACCAGATTGAAACTGAATAAGTAAGATCAACGGTTTAAAATTGATTGGTAGGTCAATCAATTGATTGAATCAACAGGCTTAGTATATTACTTTAATAAAAAACCAAAGAGTACAGAGATAAAGAAAAGTAAAAACGAGAGTCCACACATGGGTGAAGACAGCAAAAAGTGAAAATCTAACCCGTGGTAGACAACTGCATGCCTAGTTAAAACCCAATTCTAGAAAACTCTCAGTGGGGAAACCATAAATATTGGGAAAGAGTACCCGAGCGTTAATGTTGCGTGATCCTGTAATAAGGAGGACATGACATATCCCGATGAACATGATGAAGAATGCTTGTTGCGCATGTAGAAGAGAAACCATACCAATCCATATTAGAAAGTGTATCTGCAATGACATTGCCTTCTCTATAAATGTGTGAAACCCGAAACTCCATAACCTCGAGAAATGAAAGATCAAGCAGCCAACGGCTTCGATATCGCCAAGGAACCAACCTAGAACGAGAGTGAAGGAGAGCAGCAACATAGCTTGAATCCGTCTCAAGCCATAATTGATGCCAACCCTTAGAATGTGCAATTCAAAACCCACCATTGCCGCAACCAATTCAGCCTCAAAAGCATTCAATATCCCAAGCTGATTTACAAAAAACCTCTCACAAAACCTCTGTAGGTTCGAAAAACCCCTGCAGCAATGGCCTAACCCGGAGCACCCTGTGCACTACCATCCGTGTTGTATTTTGTCCAGCCCATAAAAGAGGGATGCCAAAAAACCTCTAATGTCCGAGTGGGTTTTGAGGGACAGCTGCGAACTCGAAAGGCATGAAGAATTTGAAGATCGATCAACCTGAGTGTTTGACATTGATCCCAGGGTGAGGGAATCCGCCTCACCAACCAGACCCCAAACAATGAGCAACATCGAATGCAAAGAGAAAGGAATAGACTCAAAGATGGATCTATTACGGGTAGTCCAAATAACCCAAATTGCCGAGACTAAAGCCAAGTGCCATAGAGATTGTACTTGTGGACTAAAGTTCAGCTGCATAGCAAATAAGATAAGTTCATTGATGCTCGTAAAGCCCATGGGTGGATTGTGGAATGGATTAAAAATACGACACCAACTTATTCGAGAAAGAGTGCAAGTGACCAAAAGGTGATCCAGACATTCAGCCTCCGACCTGCAAAAGACACAAATAGAGGGACCAATAAACCCAATCGATCTAAGATTATCCATGGTAGCAGGCTTACCATGAATGGCTTTCCAGATCGTGATAGTTCCTCGAGGAGGAATGAAAGTCGATCCCCCCAAGGTACTTTCAGATAAGGTGAACGGGCATGGTGATAAATGTTGGTCCCTTTAAACAACAAGAAAAGACTAGAGGGGGGGGGGGTGAATAGTCTTTTCAAACTTTCGTCGTTTAAAACTTTCTCAGCAAGTACTTATTACTTTTCAGTAATGAGTTTGCGGATACTTAACTTTCTCAGCAAGCGTAAGTTACTTAACAGTAGCTTGGTTTGCTGATACTTAAAATCAGAGAGCGGAAGTCTTTGATACAATAAGTGCTCTTTCAGTAAGTAAAGGTTTCAGCAAGTGAAGTGAGTGACTGTGTACAGACAGATATGATTTGCTGAAAGCTAAATACAGTAAGTAAATCACACAAACACTTTTATAGTGGTATCTGAGAGTGGCGTAATCTCTCAACTAATCCACTTCGTCCTTTCTAGGACTGAATCCACTAAGATATGATTGAGGTTCCTTACAATCTCCTATCTAAAGCGATTCAACAGAAACCAAAGCACACTTGCTTTGTCTCCAACCTAAACTAGAGAACTCAACCTTGTTCTCCACCAAACTTGGTACTTTTAATCAGCAAAACTATGCTCGATTAAGTTCCCCCTGAATATCACGCCTGAAAGGGTGTATTTTCAGTTAGAGAGTTTTGGGGTGAGATGACTTAATTATAACTTATTCAGTTACAACAAGTAATCTAAGAAACACAACTTGGAATACTTTGCAGTAAACAAGTTTGATTGTTTCTGGTGTCAAGACTTGTTCTTGTTTAAAAGAAAGAACACTTAACTAATTTCTTAGCCGAGTTTGTTCTACTTCTTCACAAGTAGCTTTTTCAAGCTTTAAGTCTTGGAACGGATCAATGGCAGTAAGAGTGTTTGAAGGTTTGTGAGTTTTAAGCACAAGTGAGAGTTTGATCACGTTGTTGACACACTTCAACTCTTTGCCGGATGACCTCTATTTATAGTGCAAGTAAGGAGCCGTTTGAATTTCAAATCCTAAGGCTTTTGTTCCTTAACATGTCACTATCTTGTTTTTGTACTTTCAGCAGCGTCTTTGTTTGTCTTCTAGTCTTCATGTCCTTCGCGTGCATGCTTTGCATTAAATGCACATTTGAATAGAATTCAAACAGTAACATTGGAGTGCAAATTCACGTACATTCAGCAAGAGGTCACATATGTTCCATCAGCAAGTGGTCAGTCTCAGTTTCAGCAAGCACAGCCTACTTTGTCGTTTAGATTTTCACTTATGCAATGCTGTTGCTGAATATTCCACTTTCTGAGCAACACGTGCCTTTGTAGATACCAGTCTTCAGCAATCTTCTAGTCTTCAGATCTTCAAATTCTTCAAGTCTTCAGATCTTCAAAAGTCTTCAAAATTCTGAGTGGTTTCTATTTGCTTCAATAATTTGTTTGTAATAAACAAAGTATATCTTCAGCAAATGCTTCAATAGGTTATTTTCTTTTCAGAAAATAAGATACATCATAAGCTAAGCATCAATAAGTTATTTTCTTCTCATAAAATAAAATACATCATACGCAAAAGAAATAACTTATCTAGCACCTAACTAAGTCATCAACAAATGTTCCTCTTTTACAATGTCCTTAAAATTCTAAATTCCTGTGGACCTTAAGAGTACTAATTACTGGACTTTCCTTAATTTAGCATGGTTAATTGCTCATCAAAATTACAAGATTCCTAACAATAAACTTTTTTAGAAGATATCAAACCATCCAAGGAGGGCGTCCAAACACGGGTATCTGGAACCAGCACTAGATGAAAGGAAAGAATATATTGGGAGATACTTGGGAAAGCCACACAATACTCCTGGAGAAGAAACCAATTACCATTGACCCAATAGTCTGATATAGGGAACTCAAAGTGGTGTCGTAGATGCTCAGGAATGTTAATACGATCTGCAAGTATTAAAGCTCGTATTTTCCTCTATTTTTTATGTGGCACCAATCGGAGCAGACCAGCTCCGGTACCGGGGCTTTAAAAGAAGGGAAAAAAATAAGCGGAAAAAGAAAAAGGGAAAAAGAGAAAAGAGAGAGAAAAAACAAAAAACAAAATTGCAAAATAAAAAGTTAAGTGAAAATATTTGGTAAGGCCATGTTTGGCAATAGAAGAGAGAAAAATCCTAAATTAAGTTGGTCAACATTTTAGCCGTTTTTTGGACCAGATGTAATAAAAAATAAAGTTGTCCCTTATATGTGATTAGGGTCTCTAACAGGGGAGCATTATATAATAATCCCTAATTACTACTGGTGAGTGCTTAAATCGTCGTTAATCAAATACTATCAAATAATATTTATATTAATGCCAAGCTAACTCTAAACTACACGTACAGAACGTAGAGCAATGGTAAGCTAACTCGAGTGTCGGTCTCTAAGGATTTAACTAAGTTGTTCCTAAATTGCTTTCTACTTAATCAATCAATAAGAAATATATTGGAATAGTTGTGGTTTAAACTAATTAACACTGACAGACGTAGTAGGCATATTGATATAACTAATATGAACATATATGTTGGAATAGTTGTGGTTACCATAAATACTAACGAGATTCAAATATGAGATAAGCGGTTGATATATAGTAGGTAGTAGGCATATTGATATAACTTAATCATATGTTAGCAAGCGATAGACGTAGGTAGTCACACCATTTGTAGACATGTATCATCAATAACATGCATAAGAAGCATACAATATCATTGAAGGTAATAACGAGGCACTATTACTTAGAAATCTCAAGCATACATGGAGAAACTCGACACATACTAAATTTCTAGCATTACATACATGTAGTTATGGCTATATATGTTATCACCCTTAATCGACCATGGAAGTTGTCACCATCCAATTCGAAGATATATTATTAGCAAGTGAACGTTTATAGTCTTTAATTGACCTAGGATCCTGTCACTATCCTAATTCGAAGGTTTGTTATTAGCAAACTATAAACATCAACATATCTCAGGCATAATCTAACATATATGCATCCTTTTCATAACCTCATGCTAACATAATCATAAGCATATCAATATAACCTACATCCTACCATCATCACGTACCGATTAGCCGTTCATAAAGAATAAAGCATAAACAATATCCATAATCATAACCATAGAAATAAAAAACATAGTAAATATGGAAAAGAAATAAAGATTGATACGAAAATACTCAATGATCGGTTGAACAATAGCAATCCAATGTTGAATCCAAACAAAGCAATGAAATCTAGCCCTGGTAGCAAATCCAATGATGAAAATCGAGAGATTGGAGGCTTAGGGTTGCCTCCAAATAGTATCTTCTCTATAGGGTTCGTGCTAGGCTGCTAATGAATGGTTAAACCTAATTAAAAGACTGAAAAACGAGTTTAAATACAATTTCCAAAATATGAAATCGCGCAGTTGGCGAACTGCAGAGGTGAGGCGCCAGTCTGCTGTAGAGAAATTTGCCGAACGTTTATTGTTTGAAAGCCCTCGAACCTCCTTCAAATGATTGATATTGTACTTCTCGGACCTCGGGAACCTCCGGTTACTCCATGGAAAAGTCAAGACTCCAAAGTAAGCTCAAATTGTACCAAAATAATTCTATTTTACGCTATTTTCACCACATTGCATCCGGGGACCATATGACACAAAACATATCAAAAGTAACTACTTCTTACTAAAATATAAATTAAAAGAACAATAAAACGTCGAAATAAAGCCTTGACGACGGTACTTTTATTTCGTCATCAACTACTTTATTTGTCTTATTGAATTATAGTACTTTCAACAATAAGAATTATTTATGCTCTCATTGACACACATATTTATTGATATGTTCAATAAATTTACTCAAGAATGGAGCAACATAAGAAAATATGTTTGAAAGAGTGTTCTAACGACATGATACTTGTAATTTTTTTAATAGGTAGTAAATAGTTATAGTTAAAAGTACTTTTTTTATAGGTACACTAAAAGAAGGGAAATAAAGAACCATAACATCATAGTTTAGCTTTACTTACAAACTTTGATGTCTTCTAGTTAATACATTTTTCTTATTTTCTTATTTTCTTATGCTCCTAACTTTATCTTTACAAACATGACCTACTTGGTTCAGATAGTGAAAATTGTTATTTTCTCCGTCTTAATGAATACTTTACGTTTGTTTTAATTAGCTAATGATATATATTTATCTATATTGAAACTTTGATAGTATTATATACTTTAAAAAAAATTATTTTAATAATTAATGTTGAAAACCCACGGTGCTACCATGTAATAAAAAGAAAAAAAAATCCTCAAGAGTCGAACTCCATACCTTATACCGCGTAATTACAACCACTACAAAAATTCACATATAACATTACGTCCACAAGAGTCGAACTCCACACCTTCTACCCCTCAATTACAACGATGACAAATTCACATATAAAGTTAACTCAATTTAAATATGAATTTCATGTTATAAAATATATAATCAAAGTCCCAATGAACATCTTTGTAGGATATATAGAGAACACGTCTGAGATACCATATATAGGAAAGTTATTGGTCCTATTTGTTATCAATTTCGGAGCATTCCGTGTATTCAGTTGTATTTGTTGTTGGAGCATCTCTTATGCTCGGTTATTAATAAAATCTCTTTAGCCGTTCCAATAAAAAAGAGAACACGTTTAATAGACATTTTGTTTTACTATTACTATTTGTTTATATATATATATATAGACACACACACACACAATCTCTTAGCTTTCAACTTGCATACGATCTCTCGGCTGCAAACTTTGATAAGATATACAAGGGAAGGTTCTTCAATAATATAGGAAAGTTTTGAATATTATGTTGTTGTTTTAACTATATACTTTGATTATTTTACATGTTTTTGTAGTAAATAAGAACAACGATGATAAATTTACCTATGAATTGTGAACATATCATCACCTCATTCTTGTCCAATAAGTTTATGTAGTCGATCTGTAGTTATATGTAGGTATATTTATAAGTAGTATGTAGGTCTAAAAACCATGAACAAGGGTGCTAAAACCACGACATTGGGAAGAATGTTATGCTTAAGCATAACAAGAATAAGCACTAGAGCCTTCTCCGATTTATATATTTTGCATAACCTATGAATCACATCACTATAGGTAAAATTACTAAGAGAAACTTCTTTCTCTCTCATTTCACCAATAATTTTCATAGCATCCTCTAGATTTCCTCTCTTGCAATATGCTTGTATCATATGGTTATAGGTAAAAGCATCAGGTAGAAGGTTTTTCTCTCTCATAGTATCAAAAATCTTCAAGGCTTTATCAAAAGAACCAAATTTACAAAAGCCGACAATCAAACTACAATAACACTTGGAGGTAGGAGATAAATTATTGCATACCATCTCGTCGAAAAGTCTACTGGCAGTATCCATATCACCCTTAAGACAAAATCCAGTAACCACAATGTCATAAGCATGCTGGTCATATTCCAATCCAGAATTCCTAATTTTCTGGAACAAGCCCAGAGAATCGACTAATCTGCTCTGACTGAGTCCTTTCAAGAGTGAGCAGTAGGTAACAAGAGACGGTTTCATATTATCACTTACCATAATTTCAAACAAACTCTCAGCTTTCTCAATATCTCCACATCTGTAGAAACCCTCAATGAGAATACTATAACTATATACATCTGGTGCAATTCCACAGTTCAACATTTGATGAAAAACTTCCATAGCTCTATTTATCTCACCTCTATTCACAAAACCATGCATAATACTATTGTATAAGTGTGAATTCAGCGGCTTGTCATCACATCTCAAATCCTCAATAAAGTTCCAAGCAATCTCTACACACCGAGCTTTACATAGTCCACGGATGTACGCACCATATGTCACCACGGTTGGGATAACCCCAACACTCTCCATTTCCTCAAGAACGTTAGTAGATTGTTCAACATTCACCATACCTAGTCCAACATCCTCGTTGCAGTAAAAATTCAACATAATTGTGTACGTGTAGACGCTTGGAAATGGTCCAGAATCCTTCATGTCTTCAAATAAAGCCACAAGGACCTCCCTTGTACCATTTTCAGCCAAACACTTGAGCAAAAAATTGCAAGCATGAATACCAGGTCGAACCCCACTCCCCTTACTCGCGCAAACACACCAGCCGCACATTCAAAACTCTTGTTCGAATCAAAAATCTTAATAAGAGCATCAACAACAAGTGCCAATGTCGATCCATGGCTATACTTATCTAACAACGATGCACATAACACACAATAGAAATCGTTCTCAGTACGTTGGCAATACGAAACAAAATCCTTAAGCAAGACAAAAACCTCATATTCCATTTCAGCACAAGCATATACATTCACAATCATCCCAAACGCGGCAACTGAATCATCGAATCCATACTTAAACATAGCTCTTGGGGAAGATATGCTTCTGGCAAACTTCCAGTTTAAAGATTTAACAAGTCCAACAACAGGAGAATACTTTATCTTTACAAACATGACCTACTTGGTTCAGATAGTGAAAATTGTTATTTTCTCCATCTTAATGAATACTTTACGTTTTTTTTAATTAGTTAATGATATATATTTATCTATATTGAAACTTTGATAGTATTACATACTTAAAAAGAATTTTATTTAATAATTAATGTTGAAAACCCACGGTGCTACCATGTAATAAAAAGAAAAAACAAATCCTCAAGAGTCGAACTCCATACCTTCTACCGCGTAATTACAACCACTACAAAAATTCACAATATAAAGTTACATTACGTCCACAAGAGTCGAACTCCGCACCTTCTACCCCTCAATTACAACGATGACAAATTCACATATAAAGTTAACTCAATTTAAATATGAATTTCATGTTATAAAATATATAATCAAAGTCCCAATGAACATCTTTGTAGGATATATAGAGAACACGTCTGAGATACCATATATAGGAAAGTTCTTGGTCCTATTTGTTATCAATTCCGGAGCATTCCGTGTATTCAGTTGTATTTGTTGTTGGAGCATCTCTTATGCTCTGTTATTAATAAAATCTCTTTAGCCGTTTCAATAAAAAAGAGAACACGTCTAATATACATTTTGTTTTACTATTACTATTTGTTTATATATATATATATATATATATATATATATATATATATATATATATATATATATATATATATATATATATATATATATATATATATATATATATATATATATATATATATATATATATATATATATATATATATATATATATATATAGACACACACACACACACATGATCTCTTAGCTTTAAACTTGCATACGATCACTCGGCTGCAAACTTTGATAAGATATACAAGGGAAGGTTCTTCAATAATATAGGAAAGTTTGAATATTATGTTGTTGTGTTAACTATATACTTTGATTATTTTACATATTTTTGTAGTAAATAAGAACAACGATGATAAATTTACCTATGAAGTGAACATATCATCACCTCATTCTTGTCCAATAAGTTTATGTAGTTTGTAGTTGTATGTAGGTATATTTATAAGTAGTATGTAGGTCTATTTATAAATCTTTTAAAATTAAACTAAAACCGAGACATAAAGAAGATCAATAACTACATAGTATTGCTAAACTTGAAAATTTTGACTTATTCAAACTAATACTCTTTGATAACTACATAATATGGCCTAACAGTAAGTCATTCACTACAGAAAATCCTTACTACTTCAAAGCATGTTACCCTCTTCTGGAGTCGAAGTGCAGGGTGGGGGGTCATACACCTTGCAGCCTATTACACAATCAGATTAATTGTGTTACCTTAATGCACATCATCTATGCATACAATTAAAAAGTTCACAAACCTTTATCAAATTTCCAGGTGCATCTGATGATGTACGATTCTTCTGCCTCACATATATCTATTACATTATCACATGGATCAGATTAAGATGCTACTAACGTGCAATTGATTCAGATGCTTAAATTCACCATGCAGAACTACTCATTTTACCTGAAGACCACATTTACAAGAAACTGCAACTGTATAGTTTTCCAGTCTCTATTACATTCCATTAGACCAGTCACCAGTAACCTGCCGTAAACACATATCAATCACTTACTAACATTTCACTATATAACTTAACAGATAATGTCTCAAGCGGTGGTCTGATTCACCATTTATACCAAATCAATTAGAGGGGGAAAGAGTAGGTGTCTGATAAGGCCACATGATCGATACATATTTATATGCAATGATATTAAATGCTTTATATAAATTATATTGTATGTATACATAACATTCCAGGATACAAGAAACTCGGTACGGCAACCGTGATTCTGAAACGGAAGCCCACTTTAACGACTAATAACATTTGACTTGCCACTGTCTTTCAGATGCATGTCTTGACAGCATATGAATACAGAAAAAACATCATAGAGCAGTATATAATCTAATATTTGACATTCTTCATATATCATTAAAATGGTTGAAGACACTTCGGAAGTTTTCATACAAACACAAAAACAATAAGATGGCTTACACTACAGTCTAAGGGCAAAACCTTTGTTAGAATTCTCGATGGTTGAACAAAAAGTAATGATAAGTAGCAAAATACAATATGTTCAAGAAGACAAATCAGAAGGTATTGATGCAGTTTTTATAAGACATAATATGACTGTATGAGGGAAATCAACCCCCAACAAGGATTTTGTAGTAAATAAGAACAACGATGATAAATTTACCTATGAATTGTGAACATATCATCACCTCATTCTTGTCCAATAAGTTTATGTAGTCGATCTGTAGTTATATGTAGGTATATTTATAAGTAGTATGTAGGTCCAAAAACCATCAACAAGGGTGCTAAAAACCACGACATTGGGAAGAATGTTATGCTTAAGCATAACAAGAATAAGCACTAGAGCCTTCTCCGATTTATATATTTTGCATAACCTATGAATCACATCACTATAGGTAAAATTACTAAGAGAAACTTCTTTCTCTCCCATTTCACCAATAATTTTCATAGCATCCTCTAGATTTCCTCTCTTGCAATATGCTTGTATCATATGGTTATAGGTAAAAGCATCAGGTAGAAGGTTTTTCTCTCTCATAGTATCAAAAATCTTCAAGGCTTTATCAAAAGAACCAAATTTACATAAGCCGACAATCAAACTACAATAACACTTGGAGGTAGGAGATAAATTATTGCATACCATCTCGTCGAAAAGTCTACTGGCAGTATCCATATCACCCTTAAGACAAAATCCAGTAACCACAATGTCATAAGCATGCTGGTCATATTCCAATCCAGAATTCCTAATTTTCTGGAACAAGCCCAGAGAATCGACTAATCTGCTCTGACTGAGTCCTTTCAAGAGTGAGCAGTAGGTAACAAGAGACGGTTTCATATTATCACTTACCATAATTTCAAACAAACTCTCAGCTTTCTCAATATCTCCACATCTGCAGAAACCCTCAATGAGAATACTATAACTATATACATCTGGTGCAATTCCACAGTTCAACATTTGATGAAAAACTTCCATAGCTCTATTTATCTCACTTCTATTCACAAAACCATGCATAATACTATTGTATAAGTGTGAATTCAGCGGCTTGTCATCACATCTCAAATCCTCAATAAAGTTCCAAGCAATCTCTACACACCCAGCTTTACATAGCCCACGGATGTACGCACCATATGTCACCACGGTTGGGATAACCCCAACACTCTCCATTTCCTCAAGAACGTTAGTAGATTGTTCAACATTCACCATACCTAGTCCAACATCCTCGTTGCAGTAAAAATTCAACATAATTGTTTACGTGTAAACGCTTGGAAATGGTCTAGAATCCTTCATGTCTTCAAATAAAGCCACAAGGACCTCCCTTGTACCATTTTCAGCCAAACACTTGAGCAAAAAATTGCAAGCATGAATACCGGGTCGAACCCCACTCCCCTTACTCGCGCAAACACATAAGCCGCACATTCAAAACTCTTGTTCGAAGCAAAAATCTTAATAAGAGCATCAACAACAAGTGCCGATGTCGATCCATGGCTATACTTATCTAACAACGATGCACATAACACACGATAGAAATCGTTCTCAGTACGTTGGCAATACGAAACAAAATCCTTAAGCAAGACAAAAACCTCATATTCCATTTCAGCACAAGCATATACATTCACAATCATCCCAAACGCGGCAACTGAATCATCGAATCCATACTTAAACATAGCTCTTGGGGAAGATATACTTCTGGCAAACTTCCAGTTTAAAGATTTAACAAGTCCAACAACAGGAGAATACTTTATCTTTACAAACATGACCTACTTGGTTCAGATAGTGAAAATTGTTATTTTCTCTGTCTTAATGAATACTTTACGTTTTTTTTAATTAGTCTGCATATTGAAATACAGCCTAAAAACGCAGTCTGCGTTTTCATGTTTAGCAAAACCATCAATAAGGGTGCTAAAAACCACGACATTGAGAAGAATGTTATGCTTAAGCATAACAAGAATAAGCACTAGAGCCTTCTCCGATTTATATATTTTGCATAACCTATGAATCACAACACTATATGTAAAATTACTAAGAGAAACTTCTTTCTCTCTCATTTCACCAATAATTTTCATAGCATCCTCTAGATTTCCTCTCTTGCAATATGCTTGTATCATATGGTTATAGGTAAAAGCATCAGGTAGAAGGTTTTTCTCTCTCATAGTATCAAAAATCTTCAAGGCTTTATCAAAAGAACCAAATTTACAAAAGCCGACAATCAAACTACAATAACACTTGGAGGTAGGAGATAAATTATTGCATACCATCTCGTCGAAAAGTCTACTGGCAGTATCCATATCACCCTTAAGACAAAATCCAGTAACCACAATGTCATAAGCATGCTGGTCATATTCCAATCCAGAATTCCTAATTTTCTGGAACAAGCCCAGAGAATCAACTAATCTGCTCTGACTGAGTCCTTTCAAGAGTGAGCAGTAGGTAACAAGAGACGGTTTCATATTATCACTTACCATAATTTCAAACAAACTCTCAGCTTTCTCAATATCTCCACATCTGCAGAAACCCTCAATGAGAATACTATAACTATATACATCTGGTGCAATTCCACAGTTCAGCATTTGATGAAAAACTTCCATAGATCTATTTATCTCACCTCTATACACTAAACCATGCATAATACTATTGTATAAGTGTGAATTCAGCGGCTTGTCATCACATCTCAAATCCTCAATAAAGTTCCAAGCAATCTCTACACACCCAGCTTTACATAGCCCACGGATGTACGCACCATATGTCACCACGGGTGGGATAACCCCAACACTCTCCATTTCCTCAAAAGAACGTTAGTAGCTTGTTCAACATTCACCATACCTAGTCCAACGTCCTCGTTGCAGTAAAAATTCAACATAATTGTGTACGTGTAGACGCTTGGAAATGGTCCAGAATCCTTCATGTCTTCAAATAAAGCCACAAGGACCTCCCTTGTACCATTTTCAGCCAAACACTTGAGCAAAAAATTGCAAGCATGAATACCAGGTCGAACCCCACTCCCCTTACTCGCGCAAACACATCAGTCGCACATTCAAAACTCTTGTTCGAAGCAAAAATCTTAATAAGAGCATCAACAACAAGTGCCAATGTCGATCCATGGCTATACTTATCTAACAACGATGCACATAACACACGATAGAAATCGTTCTCAGTACGTTGGAGATACGAAACAAAATCCTTAAGCAAGACGAAAACCTCATATTCCATTTCAGCACAAGCATATAGATTCACAATCATCCCAAACGCGGCAACTGAATCATCGAATCCATACTAAACACAGCTCTTGGGGAAGATATGCTTCTGGCAAACTTCCAGTTTAAAGATTTAACAAGTCCAACAACAGGAGAATACTTTATCTTTACAAACATGACCTACTTGGTTCAGATAGTGAAAATTGTTATTTTCTCCGTCTTAATGAATACTTTGATTATTTTACATATTTTTGTAGTAAATAAGAACAACGATGATAAATTTACCTATGAAGTGAACATATCATCACCTCATTCTTGTCCAATAAGTTTATGTAGTCTGTAGTTGTATGTAGGTATATTTATAAGTAGTATGTAGGTCTATTTATAAATCTTTTAAAATTAAACTAAAACCGAGACATAAAGAAGATCAATAACTACATAGTATTGCTAAACTTGAAAATTTTGACTTATTCAAACTAATACTCTTTGATAACTACATAATATGGCCTAACAGTAAGTCATTCACTACAGAAAATCCTAACTACTTCAAAGCATGTTACCCTCTTCTGGAGTCGAACTGCAGGGTGGGGGGTCATACACCTTGCAACCTATTACACAAGCAGATTAACTGTGTTACCTTAATGCACATCATCTATGTATACAATTAAAAAGTTCACAAACCATTATCAAATTTTCAGGTGCATCTGATGGTGTACGATTCTTCTGCCTCACATATATCTGTTACATTATCACATGGATCAGATTAAGATGCTACTAACTTGCAATTGATTCAGATGCTTAAATTCACCATGCAGAACTACTCATTTTACCTGAAGACCACATTTACAAGAAACTGCAACTGTATAGTTTTCCAGTCTCTATTACATTCCATTAGACCAGTCACCAGTAACCTGCCGTAAACACATATCAATCACTTACTAACATTTCACTATATAACTTAACAGATAATGTCTCAAGCGGTGGTGCTTTCTGATTCACCATTTATACCAAATCAATTAGAGGGGGAAACAGTAGGTGTCTGATAAGGCCACATGATCGATACATATTTATATGCAACGATATTAAATGCTTTATATAAATTATACTGTATGTATACATAACATTCCAGGATACAAGAAACTCGGTACGGCAACCGTGATTCTGAAACGGACGCCCTCTTTAACGACTAATAA
Source organism: Plantago ovata (assembly GCA_028274465.1). NCBI lineage: Eukaryota > Viridiplantae > Streptophyta > Magnoliopsida > Lamiales > Plantaginaceae > Plantago > Plantago ovata. The sequence continues at coordinate 6,708,600 of CM051458.1, forward strand.
CATTTCACTTGCCACTGTCTTTCAGATGCATGTCTTGACAACATATGAATACAAAAAAAACATCATAGAGCAGCATATAATCTAATATTTGACTTTCTTCATATATCATTAAAATGGTTGAAGACACTTCGAAAGTTTTCATACAAACACAAAAACAATAAGATGGCTTACACTACAGTCTAAGGGCAAAACCTTTGTTAGAATTCTCGATGGTTGAACAAAAAGTAATGATAAGTAGCAAAATACAATATGTTCAAGAAGACAAAACTGAAGGTATTGATGCAGTTTTTATAAGACATAGTATGACTGTATGAGGGAAATCAACCCCCAACGAGGATTAATTGGTCATAGGATCTAAAGGTGTATGAAAGAATATTTACTAAACATCATAATTAGGAAATTCCTATCATGATCCAAACAGAAGTAATTTAGTTCAAAACTGGAACTTAATAGCTGACTAAGTTCTGAATTTTTCTTCTCCTGACAAGCAGTGGCGGACCCATGAATCGAAGTTTGGGGACAGAGGGGTTGGGGGGAGGGGGTGACGAAAACATTAGATGCATTTCCTTGTTCCCAACTCTAAGATAATAAAGCTGATCTACTAATCACATTTGCCTACAATCTTCTAGCTTACAGATGAACAACAGAATTAGTACCACAACATTGTTCAAATCTCCAGTATTATTCCTTCAACCAGCCTCCTACGTAAACTTACACTTTTTAAATACAAACTTACAGTTAAAACATGGTCTGATCTGTCAACTAGGAGCAAATTATCAATGATTCAAAAAAAGGGAATAAACAAAATTCAACAACCTGGTGGCATTGTTCAAATCTCCAATATCATTCGTTCAACGAGCCTCCTACGTAAAATTACACTCTTTAAATACAAACTTACAGTTAAAACATGGTCTGATCTATCAACTAGGAACAAATCATCAATGATTCAAAAAAACAGAATAAACAAAATTCAACAGCCTGAAATGAACCATCTTTAAACCTTTTCACCAAATAAATAATAAAAATAAAGCAAACGATAGAAAAATAGAGAATGGATTTCAATGGTTTCACCATCAGAAAGAAGGGCCAAAAAGAAATTAATGATAATCATAAGGAAAACAATGCATGTTCAATCACAACAAGAAGAAGCCAAAATAAGATGGTTAACACCAGTTTTTAATAGGTTCAGAATTCAGATGATACTGCTGAATGAGGACACAATTTTTGGCATTGGGTCTCAACTCTCACTTCATCCAGATCAAGGAACAGGAAATGGAAAGTACATCCTAAAACCTTTCTGCTCTAATTTGAGGTCATAATGAGGTTCACATATGTCACTATTCACATCAATGGAAGAGTGAAATTATCCTCCGAGGCTCTAAATCAATAGCTGCCAAATGGTATTAACCTACTTTACGAAATACACATAAATATACTTGCACAGTTGCACGGCCCCAATCAAATTCCAAAAATATAGATAGAAGCAAAATTGACAGAGCAACAGAAATTTAAAAAGATTTAGTGATGTGCTTACCGTGCTTACTGGATGGATACGGCAAAGAGCATGTGACAGGGAGTCAGGACAATACATTTGTTTCTTCAGGCCAATAAGTTGGAATCTACTTTGTACCTTTATCAAAGCTACAATTGCCATCTGTTTCATCTGCTCGAACAAATTCCATGCCTCCTAAACATCTTTTCTTATGCTGAATCCAACTATAGTTAACTTGTAAGAATCTTTATTCTGGATCTAGGCCGTTCTGTCTCATATAATCTACCAACTGTTGGACCACATCCATGCGTTTTACATAGTGAAATCCATCAAGTAGACACCTGCAAGTGGCATTTGATGGTACGGTGCCTCTATTTACCATGTCCTCAAAAAGATCCCTCCTAGCTGCTTCTATATCCTTGTTCCTAATAAAGCCGGCTATCATCGACTTGTAACAATTTGTATCTGGATCCAATCCACTCTGTCTCATATGATATAACAACTAACTGACCACAATCATGCGATCTACATTGCAAAATCCATGAATTAGGCACATATAAGTAGCGGCTGATGGTACAATTCCTCTACCTACCATTTCATCAAACAGGTCCTTAGCAGTCTCCATATCCTTGTTCCTACAAAATCCGGCTATCATTGACTTGTAACAATCTGTATCTGGATCTAGGTTTTGCTGTCTCATATAATGTAAGAACTGGCTAACATCATGCATGCGATTCAAATTGCAAAATCCATGAATTAGGCACATATAAGTAGCAGGCGGTGGAATGATATGTCTCTTTACCATGTCAACAAAAAGATCCTTAGCTGCCTCCATATCTCTACTCCTACAAAATCCAGCTATCATAGAGGTGTAAACAATTTCATCTAGATCCATGCCCTTCACAATCATATTCTTGAACAACTGATACGCTTCTTTAACCCTCCCTGTGGCGGATAAAGTGTTAATAAGAATCGTGAATGTGACTACATCAGGAGATATTTTGAATTTCTGCATCTTGAAATACAGCCTAAAAACGCCGTCTGCGTTTTCATGTTTAGCAAAACCATCAATAAGGGTGCTAAAAACCACGACATTGGGAAGAATGTTATGCTTAAGCATAACAAGAATAAGAACTAGAGCCTTCTCCGATTTATATATTTTGCATAACCTATGAATCACAACACTATATGTAAAATTACTAAGAGAAACTTCTTTCTCTCTCATTTCACCAATAATTTTCATAGCATCCTCTAGATTTCCTCTCTTGCAATATGCTTGTATCATATGGTTATAGGTAAAAGCATCAGGTAGAAGGTTTTTCTCTCTCATAGTATCAAAAATCTTCAAGGCTTTATCAAAAGAACCAAATTTACAAATTGTGTACGTGTAGACGCTTGGAAATGGTCCAGAATCCTCGTTGCAGTAAAAATTCAACATAATTGTGTACGTGTAGACGCTTGGAAATGGTCCATAATCCTTCATGTCTTCAAATAAAGCCACAAGGACCTCCCTTGTACCATTTTCAGCCAAACACTTGAGCAAAAAATTGCAAGCATGAATATCACGTTGAACCCCACTCCCCTTACTCGCGCAAACACATCAGCCGCACATTCAAAACTCTTGTTCGAAGTAAAAATCTTAATAAGAGCATCAACAACAAGTGCCGATGTCGATCCATGGCTATACTTATCTAACAACGATGCACATAACACACGATAGAAATCGTTCTCAGTACGTTGGCAATACGAAACAAAATCCTTAAGCAAGACAAAAACCTCATATTCCATTTCAGCACAAGCATATACATTCACAATCATCCCAAACGCAGCAACTGAATCATCGAATCCATACTTAAACACAGCTCTTGGGGAAGATATGCTTCTGGCAAACTTCCAGTTTAAAGATTTAACAAGTCTAACAACAGGAGAATACTTTATCTTTACAAACATGACCTACTCGGTTACTCTTGGGCTGCTCTACGGGGTAATATGATGGTCACATAGACCAACACGTATTTTAATCTGCACACTTTGTCCTCACTCGTGCACGCACGGAAACTTTCCAACAGGTCACCCATCATAGAATTACTCCCGAGCAAGCACTTTTAACTCTAAAGTTCTTTTGGAATAATTCCCAAAAAGAAAGGTGTTTCTTGTTGGTATGAGTTGCGTTCTCAATCCCTTTACACTATTTGAAACTCTCTGCCTCTTAAATTGCACAACGTCCTCGGTGCACCTTGTCCATACCAACCGTCCACCCCTTGTGGGTTTTGGGCTGTGTAACGTCTTAGAGTTTCAGAAAGATTAAAGGGATTGAGAGCGCTAGTCATACCAACAAGGTGCACCTTTATTTTTAGAAACTCATCCGAAAAGAATTTCAGAGTTAAACGTGCTTGCCGTGGAGTAATTCCATGAGCAGTTCGTACCTGGTCTGAAATATGCTCAATTTGCGTCCCCTTCAAGTAATAATAACTATGAATCCACCGAACCCATAACTTGTACGTTCTGTCCTCCTTGAAAGTTTTTTGCTGATTAAAAAAAAAAAAAAACTACCGGGGCGCAATGCAAATAAGCAAATATGAGGGGAGCTTTTTGTGAAAAAAGTTGGTTTCCATTACCAAAATAATCTCAACTCCCTTTCCCTACCAGTACCACCACCATACCAACAAGGCAACGAACAGACCTTGTATTCATCGCCATCATTAACAACAAACACCTCGGCGGAATTTCCCAAGCCCACCTATTTAAAACCACCCAACTTTATTATCATCATTCCATTTCTTCTTCTTCTTGTACCAACAAACTCGCTTTACCATTTCCCAATGGCTGCTGCTGTCTCAGCCCCTGGATCCACCGTCGTCTCCTTCAAATCCGCCCAACTTTCTCACCCAAGAATCCCCACTTTCAGCTCGGTTTCGACGCCTCTCAAGCTCTCGCCGTCTCTGACTTTGCATTGCAGATCCTCGAGCTCATTTTCTTCCTCTGGTAATTGTCTGAAGCTTCTTTCTGTTTTTCTCAAGACATTTTTTCTTTTTCTTTGTTTTGTATGTAGCAGTATTAGTGGTTTTGATATATAGAACAGGATTTGAATTTTGTATGAAATGTTGATTTGATTTGGGTGAAAATGTAAAACAGGGTTTTAGTGGATATGTATTTGAAACTTTAATTTACTCCAAGCTCCATCCATATTTATTTTATTTTGTTGACTTTTTCGATATAATTGTAAATCTTTATATTCATGATATAACTTCCAAAATAGTTTCGGGAAGTCAAATTGAGGCTACAAAAAGTCAACAAAACAAATAAATGGGGAAGCTTGGACAGAGGAATTAGTTTTTTACTCAAGGAGTAATTTTTGTTCTAGTTGGATAAAGTTGATGTGTGTGCTGTTGTAGGAATCAAGGCTCAGGTTGCGACCGTTGAGCAAGTGATCACTGAAGAAGCTCAGAAAGTCGAAGCTCCCGTTGTTATTATCACTGGAGCATCACGGGGAATCGGGAAAGCAGTTGCTTTGGCTCTAGGGAAAGCTGGTTGCAAGGTTGGACTAACATTTTGTTCATGCAGTAATGTTCTTGATTATTGTAAACAGAAACTTTTTTGGAATGTCTCCAAGTGTTTGGGAAACTAAATAGAAAATTTGTAAGGTACAAACAGGTTTCAAATAGGAGTTATAAGGGTGGCCGAGTGGATTTCGAGTTATTAAAAAAAAAAACTTGTTTCAAGTGCTGTAAACAATTTTAGAATTGCAAGGTTGTTTATGGTTTAGGTGGATCCAAAAAACGAAATTCTTTGTTGTAGAAATGGCTTGAATTTTCATCTATGTTTCTAAGTTCTAAGAGCACTCCTTATGGTTTGGGGGTTAATTGGGCTTTAAACATATAATCCCCCAAAAAATCCCCTCCCAAATTAGAGTCTCCAATAGTTTGGGGGCTTGATTGGGGCTTCTATGTGGAGTCCGTGTGTCAAATACTACTTCATTATTGCATTTTCTTATTAAACAATTATATTTTATATGACTTGGGAATTAAATGGAATCTACTCTTTAGTAGCCATTTTCCATGGGCTACTTAATAGTAGCCCCAAAAAAGACTGTATTGGAGGCATTTGGTTTAATTGAAGTTTTAAGGTCCAATTAAGTCCAAAAAAGAATCCATAAGGAGTGCTCAAGATGGTGGCCTTTTCCTTTAGTTATTAAGTTCTGCAGTTTTGGAAGTCAATTGTACTTTTGTATGCCAGTGTTGCACAGTGTCTGTTGAGTTGCAAAATAACTTTTGAAGTTGATATCTGTATTTGGTGGGCGGTGTCCTGCTGGCGATGATTATTTCATGATTTGTGGTCCAGTTACTGGTTACTATATGGCTATTCTTGTGCTGTTGAGTAATAAATGAAATACACCATGGTCATTGCAGTATTTATTATTGCATTTAATGATTTCAACTGTGATTGAGGCTGTGGAGATGAAGTCATTGATGCTTATAGCTACCATTACTTACTTGGATCTGTCTTGTTCTACTTCTTTGACCTTTACTCTGATACTACAAACTAATTAAGGAATCTAATATATATGCAGGTTCTGGTAAACTATGCCAGGTCATCAAAGGAAGCAGATGAAGTCTGCAAAGAGGTAGGTAGTGACAGTTAATTGGATGGACTTGAGAATGTCAGAACTATGTCTCTTGGTTCTTGTACCTTTTTCTTGGCTAAATATTTTACTCAATTTAAAGTAAATTACTTTCAAGTTTCACTCTATGGAGTAGTGTGAAAAGAGGCTTCTCCCTTGAACTCTTGCAAACTGTGACATGATAAAACTTTTGTATGTGCTGTTCATCCATAACCTCCCCAGGCATAGTTTCTCCTTTTAGGAACTTAATGTGAATATAGCTCCGTTCTTATAGTAGTCCAATACTCCTTTCATATTCAACGTAGATATGATATCGGTTGTCAAAGTAACCCTCTTCTATCGAGTTCTAGAGCCATGTGGATTCTTATGGTAAACCTAGTAGCCTTGATTTGCTTGCAGCTAGTGCAAAATTTAAGGTATAACCGTATACCTATATTGAAGTGCAGGATTACATGATGCATAGAAATTAGTTACATTTTATGGTAAAATAGTACTGGCAATATAATATTTTCTCTATTACCCTAAAAAAAACTGAAAATTTATTTTTCCTGCCACGTCTTGCAGATAGAGTCATCTGGTGGACAGGCCATTTCTTTCGGAGGAGATGTTTCGAAAGAAGCAGATGTGGACTCAATGATTAAAACTGTAAGCTAGACAATGTGTCTATCATTCTATTTTTGTTCTGTTTTCTTAGTGCAATATAGATCATTGTCCAAATCACACATGTTGTTGGGACATCTGCAGGCAATTGACAAATGGGGTACAGTAGACGTTATGATCAATAATGCAGGTACCAAAGTTTGTCCTTTTAGTTTTATTTTCAGTCTATTTGTTCTAAGACTTCTGATAAAGAATATGGATGATTAAAGGTATTACAAGGGATGGTTTGTTGATGAGAATGAAGACGTCTCAGTGGCAGGAGGTCATTGATTTGAACCTTACTGGGGTGTTCATTTGCACGCAGGTAAATTTCTAGAATCTCCTTTAGGCTTTATGCAATATTGAAGCCTGGGTTGATTTGAAATAATATGTGCTCTTTCGTTCTCTACAGGCAGCTGCTAAAATAATGATGAAGAAGAGAAAGGTATTTCAACTCTAGGTGGTTTTGCATTTAGTTAGCAAATAGCTAGGATTGTTAGCCTATTCAATCTTACTGCCTTTTCCTATAAAAAACAACAATTTTGATACAAGTTGAAAAACTCTACAAGTTGATTGTGGACTTTACAGGGGAGGATTATTAATATTGCCTCTGTGGTTGGTCTTGTGGGCAACGTTGGGCAAGCGAATTACAGTGCTGCAAAAGCAGGCGTCATTGGATTCACCAAGACAGTGGCCAAGGAATACGCAAGCAGAAACATTAATGTGAGTTTGCAGGAAATACATCCTTATTTACCAATATTTAGCACTAGATAGCAGATACTTCTTTGATTTGTACATTCTGGGTTTGTTATAATTAACGGAGGCTTTTGACAGGTAAATGCTATTGCACCCGGATTCATTGCATCTGATATGACTGCAAAGCTTGGGGAAGACTTCGAGAAGAAGATCTTGGACGCTATTCCTTTGGGTTAGTTATTTCACTTAGACGTTATAAACTTCATCCATCTACATATTCCACTCAACTATGGGGATGTTTGCGCGGGTTCACGTGAAGTTTAATTTCCATATGATTTTAATTTTGGATACTCAAGAATCACTGTACTATGTTCAGGACGGTATGGCCAACCTGAAGAAGTTGCTGGGTTGGTAGAGTTCTTGGCCCTTAATCCAGCTGCAGCTTACATCACTGGACAGGTTCGTATGACGCCTGACTTGGCCTTTTATATTAAAAATCCAGCAATGAAAAATCACATTTAAATGTATAACTTGTGCTAGAATACAGTTACCTATGTAGTCATCCAACCTGGTTTGCTTTGAGAAATTCCTTAGATTTACTGTTGTGATGGTCGTCTGATCGAACTATCTATTGCTCCTGCAGGTATTAACCATTGATGGAGGTATGGTCATGTAAGTTGTAACCAAACGTTTACTCATGTCATATCACCCGGCAAATCAACAATTGGTCTATATTCCCTTGCAACTATTTTTCCTTCTTTGGAGCGAAAATTTATTGTCTGGGAACACAACACTTTTATGTATTTGTAGTACATTTTCGCATAAGATCGTTTCCAAATTACTACATACTAAAGGGATTATCTAATATATCTAAAAATTGCCCAGGTCTACTTGAAGCTCGAATATGTGTATGTATTACCGTGCTATTATCATATCCAAATTCAATCCTAAGCTGCAGAATTTCTTTTTTGACACGGATAAAAATATTTATTAATAAAAAGAGATAAGAAATAAGAAATGCTCGGATGGTTACGAAAGGATAACACCTCATCCACACTACGAGAACAAACACAAAGCAGAACAAACACCGGCACCGATGCTTATCATCTTCTTCCCTCCACATTCTTCTTCTTCGCATTTTTACATAAACATACACCTACATGAAAACCATTGGAATTCCCAGAATTTACATTATCTAACCATCTCACCATCATAGTTTTACTCCTCTGTTTGCACAGTTGGCAAGTTGAACCGAGGGCACCATAACATGTTTACTGCACGTGCTCTGTTCTTTTCGTCTGAAAATTGATTATTGTAAGTCCAGTTCAGATCAATTCAGATGCATTAAGTTCAGATTTGTCTAATACTATTTTGTAATACAAATAAGTTTTCAGATCCATTCAGTTCAGATCAGTTCAGACGAAGAGAACAGAGCCTTATGCATGAAATTGTGGCAAGTAATAAAGATGGGGAAGTGCGAAAAGTGGTCCTTCTAGCCTGGAATTGCAGTTGTTGAATGTTAAATAAATATTTCTACTCTAGTTTACTAGTTAATCCATGTGTAGTCAAAAAATGAAATTATTATTTTAGGTAAATAATAATATAAATCCACATGTCACATGGAAGAGACTGGTACAAATTCACTCAAGTAAAAAAAGCTTTACTCTTTTGACAACATGGATCTATACATTTTATTTTTAACCCCTAATAACAAAATAATACCCTTAGTTGAACAATAATACTTTAGTACCAAAATGACTCTTTCCCCGGTCTCGGATTCGGATGAATACGACTCATTCACCCTTTCTTTATTTTAGATGCCGTCGTCAGAAGAAATAATCGATGGTTGAAGTGGGAAGACATTGCCCCTTCACACTGCCCACTAATTACAAGTTTGCCATTGCCTCAAAATGCTTGAAATAAACATGTCCTTAAGTTAATAAATAGAATTAAAAAAAAAAAGAACTAAAGAAATAACCAAAAAAAATAAATAAATAAAAATAAATTTTAAAAGAAAATGACATAATAAAGTGTGGTGGTGGAGCACCACCACATCTGGGCGGAGCTCCGCCTATGCTGGTGGAGATGGGTGGAGCTCCGCCCAGCCTGTTGCAGAGACATGGCGGAGCTGAGCTATGCCAGTCTCTGCACATGGCAGAGCTTTAGCTCCGCCATCTCTGTAAATCGGAGCCGTAAAGCTCCGATCAGAGCAGTATAGCTCCGACCGGAACTAATCTGCTCCGATGGGAGCAGTAGAAGCTCCGATCAAAGCTATATTGCTCCGATCTGAGCAGTATAGCTTCAATGGGAGCTTTAACTGCTCTGATCGAGCGAAAGAGGTCCGATCGGAGCTTTTCAGCTCCAATCGACCCTTTCTTATTTTTTCTTTTTTCATTTTTATTTTATTACGTTTTGTTTTAAAACATTTAAGGTCTGTTTGGGGGAAGAGATTTTGCCAAATATGAACAATGCCTAATTCGCCAAAAAGTCAAATTCGGGACTAAAATCTTATTATTCAACTAATGGGTACTAATTCGTTATTAGGTGCTTTATCGATACCCTTGAAAGTTACGGACCCTAAATTTTATATAAGTAAAGAAGAATTGTAATGAAATACCCTGACCCCATAAAGATCACATGGGTTAGGCTTTGTTTAATTCACTTAATAAAAATAATGTTTAGTTCAATTCAAATTTGCTTGGTCGAATTTTTAGAATTTAAATAATTTTTTTATTAACATAATTCGCCCCCTTTACAAATTTACAAAATAAGTTCAGTTGTTTTTATAAGTTCAGTCAAATTACGCCTTTAAAACGCATATAAGAACATATCCGTGGAGTATCCTGCCAAACCAAACAAGCTTATACTTGGTGAAAAGTCCAGTTTGAATGGTAAAAAAGGCATAGATTTTGACATAGCGATTCAACATTATAACTATTCTTTAATTTCCAGTTTCCGCCTTCCTCCTTCCAGGTTTTACCTGTTTGCTTTTGTATTTGCTTCCGTTCCCTGGTTTTCACTCTTTGTTGGGGAAGTGAGTCTTTCTCTTGTATTTTCTACGATGATTTCTTATCCTCTTTTTAATAATATAAATAAATTTTAAACGATTGGTTTAATGAGAACACATCTGCACAGAAACATTATTGAGTATTATTGAGGCACACCACACCTCACCTGCCATCAAATTATTGAAAAACTACTATCTATCCATCTATCTTCTCCTATATCATGCATGCATGATGAAACAAAGAAAGAAAGAAAGAAAGCAAGCTAGTAAACTAGAGTCATCTCATCTGCATACAAGTCCAAATGCAGGAGACGCGACAACGTTTCTGACTAACTTCATTTTGCGACAGGTTCATTGGTAGAACTTGTAGTGCTTCGCTGATATAATGATGTTCCTCAGTCCTCCAATAGGCGCTAGGATCATCAGGATAACACCAAGAACGATGAAGAGCTGTAATTCATAACGTAGAACATGTTTCAACAACTGAGATCATCAGTTAAATACACAAATTGATAACGATATTCAAGAAAACTTACCACGTTAATGCACCAGGAGAAGCTATACATCTTGGGTTTCTTCAACTTGAGCCAGATGATGCAAGGCAACTACACAAGGCAAAAGAACACATTAGTCCACTTTCAGAACCTTTTGCAAATACTCATCGAATCTACTACAGCTGAACTACCTTCTTCCTAATCGTACTTAAATTCCATCTTTCGTGCTATTTGAAACACTTACGTAGTATGTTGTTGGGGCCAAAGCGAATCCACCAAAGAACCCGAGTAAGCCACCAAAGAAGGGAAATGTCATGCCAATGAACATCGTTATTCCTGCAGTAACAAGAGAAACAATATTTAAGACTCTTTTGACAAAATCAGAACTTGAAAATTGTCAGTGTCGATCAACGAGATTGAATCATTACCAACATATAAGGTACGAGTAATGAATCGAAGTCCAAATGAAGGTGCAAACTTCATTTCCTTAACCAAATATGTCTCCAACATGTCAAACACTGGCATGGCGTAAATCTACATGTTCCAGCAAGAAAAAATGTTACAGACTGTAAAAGAATTAAGAGACTTAGCGAAAGAAGATGCTGGTAGCTAGCAACCTGATAGCTTCCAATGACATGTACCAAGACGAACAAGTTAGCAATTCCAATAAGCCAGGTTGGTCTTTCCAGTGTCATTAAGATGTTGTCATCCACAGTGTTACCGAAAATGTAGTAACCACAGAATGCAACAGGGAAATAACATAGAGCCACAACCAAGTAGGCGAACTTCACTCCCTTCCACATGGCTATCTTTGATGGTTGATCTGGAGTTGAGGGGATCGTTGCTTGAATCTCCAACACTACATTGTGTCCAGCATACGCAAAAGCTATATCTCCCAACGCGTTAAAGAAATTAAACGTGTTCTCCCCTGTGTTTTTACCTACTAGGCCATAATCAACATCTTTAACAGGTCCCCTGGCAAGGGATGCAGTCCAAGCAATGGTCGAATAGCTGTCACAAATTTAACTAAATGAAAACATGTTCTTTTTGTTATTCCAAAATGCCGCGCTTTAGTAGAGAATTCACAACTCATATACGTACCATAAGGACATAACCGCAGCAGCAAGGGAGACAATTGAGATGGAGTTAAAGTTGGGTAAGTGAGAGAGGACAAAGTGCACAGAGGCGAATATCAGGATGAAATAGGTAAGCCTGATCGAGCTGCAATCGGGGCAGATTAGGTGGTGGAACTTTTGCAAGGATTTTCCACCAGTGACCATGTAGATGATACAAGTACTAACTTCCACCACGACCTGCTGCGGTACAACAATGTACAGCCCTAGTTTAGGGCCAAACGCCTCCTGGCCTAGTTCGTGGTACCTGTCCAGCCTCTTGCCCGGGATCATTTCATGCATTTCCACCATTTGCCAGAGTGTGTAGAGGGTGATGATCCATGATAAGATCATGATTACCACGCCAGGTCCCCTGCATATATATATGTAGGAAAAGTATTGATCAAAGACTAATTCATCAAGTACTAACTATTCTGGTTTCTCAGCTCACCGAGATGAAATTAACATGATTCTCCAATACACAGTTACAACTTTTCTTAAAATGTACTACTTCATATATAATTATAATCTCATCTCCTGGAAAACTCCAAATTCTGGGTCGACTATGTAAAATAAAATGACATTACTAGAACGTACCAACCCATGTGAGACATGGCATAGGGGAGACTAAGCACGCCGGCACCAACCATGGCAGTGACATTGTGGAAAGTAGAGTACCACCATTTAGCATTACGTGACGATGTGATTGGGAGCCAATCGTCGATAGCCTTCTCCTCTGCGGTCTTACCCTCGTCGTAAGCCATACTGCCTCCCCTCTCTCTTGAGAAAAAATAAAGAGGGATCCAAAGCTAAAATGATATGGTGATCAAGAATTGGTTTGGGACCGATGAGAGGTTTAGTATGCTTACAGTAGTTATTTTATAGTGTCAGTGTTGTAAAGATGAATGGACAGGATACTCTTGAATCTTGATTCTGTTATGAGTTACTGGTTTGTCTTCTTGATGAAATCTTAACCAGTCAAAGAATATACCATTTTTAGGAACACAGAGCTAAAAAGTAGTAGTAGTGAAATACTAAGTGTTTTATTATTTAACAGAGGTATAATTGAAATTTTAATACTTAATAATGTAATTAAAATTCTAAAAACAGTATGTTTGACCATTAATAATCAATACTGCAGCTCTCCTAAAATGTTGGAGCTCTTGTTAAACCGATTCTAATTCTAATCGGGTCTGAGATTCTTCAAATCATGAGATTCTGCTGATTACTTGATTCTTTAGTAACCGTTTCACATTTACGACAAGTTAAATCTATTAATTGCTATGCATTAAACACCTACCCACATTTATAGCATTTTCAATTAAAAATATTCTGCATGTTGCGATATTTTAGCTAATATTGTAACGCCCAAAAAATTCTGAGGCTTAAAGGTAGGACCGAGTAGACCCAGACCGAACCCGGAGTCTGGCCCTGAGCCAGACCGTCCCATACGGTCCGGACCCCGGGTCATGCATTTCCCCAAACTCCGGGTCCGGTCGGGGCCAAACCCGGAAATTTCTGGATTTGGCCCGGATGACCCAAAACTTCTTTATTTTTTAAATTTTTTTTTAATGTATTATATACTCCATTTGTTTTCTCATTTCACATACACCCACAGTCCACATCTACCCCAATTCATTCACAACCCACACGCCTCTCATCATCTCCATTCCCCTCACTGTTTCTCCATGACGTCCGCCGCCTCCACCGCCACCCTGTCTCTCCACCATCACAATACATCTTGAATCATGACATATTGAAGTTTGCAATAGTTTCTATGTTCTCACCATTATTCTTCATGTTCTCACCAATATGGATGGACCATGATTTCAAATGTATGCTCTGTTCCATTCACCGAAAAGCATGAAATAATGCCTAATGCAGTATTATCTATGTTCTCACCATTATTCTCTATGTTTTTACCAATATGTATCATGATCTTACATATATGTTCTGTATTTATTCACTGAAAAGCATGAAATATTGCCCCATGCAGTATTATTTATGTCCTCACCATTATTCTCCATCTTCTCACCCATATGCACCTCTATTTTATTCACCGAAAAGCATGAAATATTAATATAATTTTTCGGTTTAAAAAAATAAAATAATTACACTAGTGGGATAATGAATGAAAGAGTATATGATGGAATTTATGGTGGATGGGGCTGAATCTCACCCTTAAAACCATGAAACACTACCAGAACTGATTAACTACACCATCGTCATTAACTCGTTATTTTGGACACCAACATAAACTATGACCAGTTGCTTTAAAATATTAATAGTGACTCATGCAGAGGAAACCAGCACCGTACATATTGAAAGCACCCTAAAGTTGTAATATGTCCGTTTCCTAATGAATCTAGACGTTAACATCATGTTAGTTGGGATTGGCTAACTTCAGTACCCTTCGCACTGTACTAATTTTAGTACACCATTTAATAGTTGACACTTGGCACAATTTATAATAAAATAATAATTTATAAATACAATAAATTATATATCAAAATAGCATAAAAATAATTTTAATAATTATCAATTTTCAAATGCCAAATATCAAATATTAATATTTTAATATTCCACCACCACCACCACCACCACCCAAGCAACCAATACCACCCTCCCAATCTAAATTATATAAAGATAAAGTCGATGATGGGCTACGGTACGGAAAGAAAGACAGGCGATAAGACCGTAAAAAATTTCACGAAATAAGCAATGATGCAGCATTGTATTAACATTGATGAAGCATCGCTTACGACAATGTAAGTCAACAGTAAGCATCAATGCTGCACTGTTGTAAATACGTTGCAACGACATTATAATAAGCATCAATGCTGTATCGATGTAAACACATTGCAATGGCATTAGAAGAAGAACTTTAGGAATCCATGCCGCAGCATTATAACAACAAAGTTGATGTTGTTGGTTGTAATATTCCAAATACCCTAAACCCTAAACCCTATACCCTAACCCTAACCTTAAACACTAAAACCCTATAATAGTAATAATTTATAATAATAATAATAATAATAATAATAATAATAATAATAATAATTTATTATTATTATTGACGGGTTAGGGCAGCATATGAACCCTCGACAGTTTCGGGCTGTGTTATGCTATCGCCTAGCGGTCCCTTTGTTCTTGGATGGCTCCCTATGCCCGAGTTGTCATGTGCGCCGGATGGACCAGTGGGGTGACCACGCTGTCCACTGTGCTAGCGAGGTGGGAGTGAAGTTCCGGCACAATCTTGTACGCGATACTTTGGTTGATATTTGCTCTAAGGTTGGTGTTGCGGTGCGGAAAGAGGTCCCTTTGGGGTTCCTATCCGATGATGGGCGGGATCTCCGTCCAGCGGATCTGTTGTTGTACAATTGGTCTCAAGGCAAAGACGCTTGTTTGGATGTCACGGGTGTCTCTCCTTTTGCTGGTGGGGGTTTGGATCCTTGGGTCCCTGGCGCTGCTTTGCACACTGCCGTTCAGAAGAAGAGGAGGAAGTATTTTTCGAAGTGTGCTGAGAACGGCTACTCGGTCATCCCTTTTGCCTTCTCTTCTTTTGGAGAACTTGACGAGGAGGCCTTGGCCACACTTTCGCGCCTCAAGCGCTTATCTGTTAGTCACTCTAATGATGTTAGGAGTGGTGTTTTTCTTTTTTCTAGACTTAGCTTTTGTATCCAGAAAGGAGTGGGAGCACAGCTTGTCTCTCGACTTCCTTCCAATTTCGCGTGATTAATAGACGTCTAGTTTATAATAATAATAATAATAATAATAATAATAATAATAATAATAATAATAATAATAATAATAATAATAATAATTTAGTATAATGATAAAGTATGTAACAAATTATATTATGAAAATTTAGGTTATATATTTTCATCTTATAATTTCGTTAAATATTTTATTATTATAGTATAAGAGTAATTGAAAGTCAAAGTTGAAAGTTGTTGACCGAAAAAAATCAAAATACGAAGTTACTGAGAGAACGGAGAGATAATAATAATAATAATAATAATAATAATAATAATAATAATAATAATAATAATAATAATAATAATAATAATAATAATAATAATAATAATAATAATAATAATAATAACACTCAAACATGTTGAAAGTCATGAACGTGTATCCTTGAAAGATATACACTATCTAGAATACGCAGTGGAAGAACAAGTGGTTAATTGCTTCAACGCTAACGTATAGGTAGTAGAGTCCGTATGTAAACACACGACATCGTGCCAAAGATGGGCTTAATACTTCTAAGTTCTAATAGTATTAGTCATGACCAAACCTCACTAATCTTAATAAGCCTTAATTGAATTGAACATAACTTAATTAAACTGAACGTAATGAGCCCGAACTGAACTGGAGTTGATGAATCTGATTAGTTTAACTTTAACTTATCTTAACCAGCCTCAATTTAGTTTAGTTAAGTTCATATGCCCGGTCAATATCCGTGTTTTGTTGGTGATTTTAGTGTCATCGATTCATTTTAGTAGTAATGTGATTTGCTAGAGACTGATGCGATCTCTCGTTGAGCTCGGAACAAGTTCGGGTAGTGCGGAGTGCACGCTTGCAAAGCCAACGAGTTATCGACCACGAATACGAAGTGGGGGTCAAGCGCCCCCTTGCGGGGTCGAGGGGCAGCGCCCCTCGCGGGGTTGCAAGGGCAGAGCCCCTGTACGGGTTGCAAGGGGCAGCGCCCCTCGCGGGGTTCCAAGGGGCGTAGCCCCTGGCTGGGGTCTCGCAATATCATAAACAAAGGTAAATCTAACGAGATGAAAGCAATCTTGCATCGACATATCTCAATTGCATCAACACAAATTCACACGGGCCATGAAAAGAAATGGGGGAAATAAAGGGGAAACAGACTTTCAATTTCAAAGAATTTATTAATAATAAGAAGAGAAACATGAAATAGAATTCACAAATATATGAAAATATGGGATACCTGGATGTTATTCTCACCTCTGATTTTCAGACTAGAAGGAAAAAGGATGAGGAGGGTTTTGCTGTGTTTTGGTGAATTTTGGAATACAAACCTAATTTAGCAAAGGCATTAATATTTTAATTTGTTTACTAAATATAATATTTAATAGAATACAAGGACCAATTTGCAAATAATTATTCTAAACGACAAGTCGATGCTGCTGCAACAATATACATTGCTACATCAATATATCTTAAAATCAGTGGATTATTACGTATGCAATGCTGCAGCGTAATTATAATGTTGCTGTATCATTGCATACGAAACTATTTTCAGATTTGCAGTTTGGTTTTCAGGTAGTGGTATACTTATCGTAGTGGTCGCCGGATTAAGGTGGTTATCGAATTTCGGTGATGGTTGCCGGATTCCGGCGGTGGTCACCGGATTTTGGTGGTTGCCGGATTCCGGACCACTGGATTTTAGTGGTCGCCGGATTCCGGTGGGGGTCGTCGGATTCCGGTGGCGGTCGCCGGATTCCGGTGGTGGTGGTGGAGTTTAAAATACATTTTATATATTTAATTTAAATGATTATATTAATATTATTTATAATTTTTTTAATTTAATTTACATTAAAAATTATTTTTTACTATTATGCGACCACTGCGAACCTATTATGCGACCACTGCGAAGCCATGTCGCATTAATAAATAATCAACGGTTGAGATTGAATCTTGATTTGATCTAATGGTGAAGATGGTGTACTAAAATTAGTACAGTGCGACGGTATTGAAGTTAGATGCTCCCATGTTAGTTTGGACCTCTTATGGGTTTGGGATTTTACATCTCAATCTCTAAAACAATCTCTAAAACAGCTTTTAGCTTTTAGCTTTGGAGCTCTTTTTAAAGATTACCCAAACAAGTCATATATTTTCTCAATTTCCATTCATGTTCTATATATGAACCATCTCTTAAAGGACATCTTCTAAAAAGCTCCTAACAAACTGTAAGTGTGTTATAATTTTGGTCTTTAAAAAAAAGAAGAAAAAACTGTAAGTGTCTCCAATGTTTTTTTTTTTTTTTTTTTTACTACCCGTCTCTTCTTATCATCCACCTGAAAAATTCTGAACTTATGTAAAGTGAATTAAACTTAATAAACTCGAATTGAACAAAATAAATTGAATTTAGAAAATAATGAAAAAATTTATTCGTTAACCATAAAAAATACTGAAAAAATTTATTCGTTAACCAAATATTATTTGCCCAAATTTTAATATGTTGAATATATTCGCATCATAAATTGAACTATTCGTCTCAAGAATGATGATTTTTTGAAAACTTAGAATATTGTAC
The DNA here is from genome assembly GCA_028274465.1 of Plantago ovata. Taxonomy (NCBI): domain Eukaryota; kingdom Viridiplantae; phylum Streptophyta; class Magnoliopsida; order Lamiales; family Plantaginaceae; genus Plantago; species Plantago ovata. Next base: position 6,726,950 of record CM051458.1, read on the forward strand.
TGTTCCATATATGTGTGTATGGTGCGCTTTATGTGTTGCATTTTACAACACAACAAAGCTCGATGAAACACTACAACATGATGTGCCAAGAAATAATCGCGATGCACCTTAAATCTGCATGTATATGACACACAAGATCAAACCGCTATCGCATAAGGTGTTTTTCTGCAGACAGGGCCGCGTCACAATAAAGTCGAAATTCTTCGTGTTCTGAATGAATCTGGACCAGCTAGCCCCCCTGGCCCTGAATATGGCAAGAGAAGCGCGTAAATGACACATGCTAAATAATGGTGATGAGAGCTCAAGTGCTGCATGCCTGAATTGTTAATGGCAAGTCAACATTAAACACACAACTCCTTGAATATTTATTGCTGCCTAACAAATTTTACCATTTTGTGTACATGACATGTATACTATAGTACTATACCACTAGTAATTTTTATGAGCAGATTGTATCTCTCTTGTTCGTCATCATCAAACAGTTTTGATTTCAGACTTGATGCAGAGAACTATCTTCCATGATCATAAGTATAAATAGCCTTCTTGTGATATGATATTTCATTCAACAATTCAAACTGCAGCAAATAGCAAACCTCGCATTGTCTCTTATAATTACATCCATTTCTTGCAATTAATTTTTATCATGGCAAAAAACAATGAGAGTTCAACCAATTTCGCCATGGGAAGAACTGCACAAGAGAGAGGCCTTCCATATGTTCCTGAATGCTACAAGGTACAGCCTTCGGATAGGAGCGGACTGGACTCAGAGCTTGCAGATGTGCCTCTGATCAACTTGGAGGGAATGTTGTCGAATCCAGAACGAAGGAATGAAATCATCAACGAGATTAGAGAGGCTTGTTGCCACAATGGCTTCTTTCAAGTAAGCTAATTCATCTTGTCGTTTCTTAACATTAATAACCTTTTGTATACGTACGTTCATGAAACATTAATAATTCGTATGATTGGATGGAAACAGGTTATAAATCATGGAATTGAGGAGCCAAAGATGGAAGGAGCGCTGGCAGCAGCATCCGGTTTCCTTGACATGCCTATGGAAGGAAAGGCAAAATACATGTCAAATGATGTTCACAAACCAGTGAGATATGGAACAAGCATAAAAGATGGAGTGGATAAAGTTCAATACTGGAGAACTTTTCTTAAACATTATGCACATCCTTTAAAAGACTGGGTGGATATGTGGCCTTATACGCCTCATTATTACAGGTACAACTTTAATTCTCTCAAATAATCATAAATGTACTTATTTCCCTTTAAATCATCACCCTGAACCTGTTTTCTTTTCGTGTGCTTCTAAGTGTTTTAAAGTTGATCAGATAAAAATGTGAAATTAATTGTTCACAAATTAACCCAGTCGAGCATACAGGCATGTTAGACACAATAGCGAATATACAAAATATAAATAAAGAAAAAGGATAAGCGAAAAGCCTAAGGAGCCGCCATAAGGCCGACTAACACATGTCAAAATCTGAGTATTTTCTTTGCTACTTGTAATATAAGATATGATATGATAAGACTAATATAAGAGTCTAACAGACTTTGTCACTTGGTAACACTATCAATTTTGGTCTTATATGGTATCTAAATAGGCTACAACTTGTATATGTCAAGTAAACAATACAGTTTTTTAGTAGCAACTAACAGCAGAAATTCTTTCAGAAACAGAGTAATCTAGCTAAACAATGACAGATTGACAGTGGCTTAATTTATTACAGAGAAAAAATGGGAGAATATGTTGTGGAAGTGCAGAAGCTAGCTGTAATAATCATGGGGTTGATAACAGAGAGCCTTGGGTTAAGCCCAACACACATGAACACTAAACTTGATGATGGAATGCAAGTCATGAGGGTTAACTCCTACCCAGCCTGCCCTCAACCCGAACTCACCTTGGGCCTACCACCACACACCGATTACTGCTGCCTCACCATAGTCCTTCAAGAATCGTCCGGCCTACATATTCTTGATTCTGGAGATAAATCTTGGAGTCTAGTGCCGGTTATTAAGGGTGCACTTCAAGTCAATGTTGGTGATCAACTTGAGGTATGTTACTGTTACAAAAATTAATATGTATAATTGGATCTCGAGTTCTTAGAAGAGATGGAATTCTTTCATTTAAAACATGTAGTTTTAATTTTTTTGATTAGCATAGCTTACTTATGTGTCTTTTTTACAACTAGGTACTAAGCAACGGAAAGTATAAGAGTGTGGTGCACAAGGTCACAGTTAATAGTGAAAAGAAGCGGTTTTCAATCGCTAGCCTTCACAGCTTGGGGATGAATGTAAAGATGCGTACGGCTGAGGAACTGGTGGATGCAGAGGAAACCATAAATCGCTACAAAGAGAGCAGTTTTAAGGATTTCTTGAACTTCATTTCGAAAAATGATTTGGGAGAAGGGAAGTTGAGTTTTCTAGATACACTTAAAATCGAAACCTAGAATATTGTATGTCGGGGTTTAGAATCAACTAGCCTGCTTTGCTTCCTCAGCCTGGCCGCTTTGTTATGATGTTTTTCGTAATAGTATGTATCAAGTCAATATTTTGACCAGAAAATGAATTACATTAGAGCTACCAGTTTTAAATGTGAAAGAATTCATATCTCTTCTAAAAAACTCGAGCTTAAACAGATTCACTTAAATTAATTTCTGTAACAGTAGCATATATACCTGAAGTTAATCGCCAACATTTCAATTGAAGCTCCCTCTTAATAACTCGCACCAGATTTCAAGATAACTCCCAAAATCAAGAATTTGTAGGCGGGATAATTCTTCAAGGATTATGGTTAGGCGCTAGTAATTGGTGTGGGGCGGTAGCCCAAAGTCACAGTTAATAGCGAGAAGACGCGGTTTTCAATCGCTAGCCTTCATAGCTTGGGGATGAACGTAAAGATACGTACGGCTGAGGAACTGGTGGATGCAGAGGAAACTAGGTATCGCTATAAAGAGAGCAGTTTTAAGGATTTCTTAAACTTCATTTCGAAAAATGATTTGGGAGAAGGGAAGATGAGTTTTCTAGATACACTTAAAATTGAAACCGGAAATTGAAGTGTTACTGGAATAAACCCGATATTGTTTGTCGGGCTTTAGAATCAACTAGTACGCTTTGCTTCCGCAGCCTGGCCGAGTCAGCTGCCAAAGAATCACTTCCCCAGCTCAGGGAGCATAATTTTGAGAAGGGAATTTTACATCCACTACCCCTACTAGACACTCTAATTACGTCTAACCCCCCCTTAGTCAATCTATAACATATGGGTCCAAATTCTACTAATTCCGTTGACCAGCTTCTAGCTTACTGTTCATATTTTTTCATCCAAACGCGGCCTTACTCTATTTTCTTTCTTTTTTTCTTTTTCTTTTTTCTTTCTTTTTTTCTTTCCTTTCTTCCTCCTTCTTCTTCTTCTATTAGCTCCGATGACCGGAGCAGCTCCGGTCAATCGGAGCTGTGAGAAAGCTCCGATCTGAACGGAGTTGTGTAGCTCCATTCAGATCGGAGCTGTAAGCTCCGATCTAGTCGGAGCTTTTACAGCTCCGACGAGCTCGAGCTTTACAGCTCCGATCAGAACGGAGCTGTGTAGCTCCGGAGCTGTGTAGCTCCGTTCAGATCGGAGCTTTACAGCTCCGATCTAGTCAGAGCTGTAAACTCCGATCTAGTCGGAGCTTTACAGCTCCGACTTGATCGGAGCTGTACAGCTCCGGCCGGTATTTTTTTTATTTTTTTTATTTTTTTTTATTTTTTTGAAAATCCTTGTGGGTTAATTTTAAGATTTAAAATTATTAGGGTTCAGTTTGCAATAATATTTGAGTCAATTTTGAAATTTAAAAAATTTATATGCCTTATGTTGAATTAATAAGTGTCAAATTGGTGAAATTAAAAAGATTTGAGGCAAAATGTGTAATAAATGAAAATTGGAGCTGTTTGGTCACGGTCAAAGTTGAATATTTGACCAAGGGTAAAAATGTATTTTCATTGATTTAGTTCGCCAAAAGTCAAGATCGTAGGTTTGCATGTAATTAAATCGACTAGTGAGGGAGGTGGATGTAATTGTTTGACTAATGATGGTCTATCTGTAATAAAAAGGACTAGCAAGGGTACTATATGTAAGAAGGCCTTTTGAGAATGTGGTTTCTTTTCCTTTCTTTCTTGAAATATTGTTTGGAAAAAATTGATCAAACCCTCCAACCTATATTATAAGTGAGACATTACCCCCTAACCTATTAAATTTGAGACTTAACCCCCTCAACTATATAAAGTGTTGCAACATACCCCCTATATAATATTTTACTATCATTTTAATATTTTCCATTCAATTAAATATTTCCGTTTGATTCCAAATTAATTATAATACATACCGAAAAACTAATTTTGAAAATTATAATATGAAACTATACGATTTTCACTTTTATAATATAATATAATATAAGTTCAAATATTATTTTTCCGGTACAGTTAATGAAAATATTATTTTTTCACTTTTATAATATAAATTGTATTGGAAAAATAAAATTTAAACTTATATTATAGAAGTAAAATCTTATATTTTTATAATATAATTTTAAAAATTATTTTTCGGTATGTATTAGGATTAATTGGAGTCAAACTGAGATATTAAATTGTAGGGAAAATATTAAATTGAATGAAAAATATTAAATTAAAGGAAAATATTATATAGGGGGTATGTCGTAACACTTTAAATAGATGAGGGGGTTAAGTATCAAACTTAATAGGTTAGGGGGTAATGTCTCAATTGTAGGAAAGTTCAGGGGGTTTGATCAATTTTATCCATATTGTTTTGATGTTTTTCGAAATAGTATGTATCAAGTCAATATTTTGACTAGAAAATGATGTAAGGAAGCTACGTGAATTAATTAAATTAGAGCTACTAGTTTTAAATGTGAAAGAATTCATATCTCTTCTAAAAAACTCAAGCTCAAACAGATTCATTTATATTAATTTCTGTAACAGTAGGCGGGATAATAACCCGCACCAGATTTCAAGATAACTCCGAGAATCACGAATTTGTAGGCGGGATAATTCTTCAAGGATTATGGTTAGGCGGTAGTAATCGGTGTAGGGCGGTAGGCCAAGGGGAGTTCAGATTGAGGGCATGCTGAGTGAGTTAACAACAGTGCACAACTGTAACGTTATTCGATATGGTTTAGATTATGATACTTTCCTTTTTATAAAAAATTGTCTAGGCATAGTTATTATTATGGGTTTTATTTGGTGGTTGTTTGATACTCATCTCTCTGTTTTTTTAAATTATTTACGTATTCCGTTTTCGTCTATTTTTTTAGATTTTTTATGTTTTCATTTTTTACAGCTTTCTATTTCACAACTTTATTGTAGTTCCTGCCACTAAATCAGGCACTACACTCATCATACCCACCTCCGAAAAAACCGTTCTAAAAGTAAACGTAAAGAATAAAAAAACAGATGAGTATTATTATTGCCGCCAATAGATTTGGCAGCCCTCAATTAATTAAAGATTGACATTGCCGATTCAACAAAAAAGAAAAGAAAAAAAAAAAGATTGACATCAACAAGAAAACAAGAAAAACATAAGCTAAAATGCTATGTGCTGGTTCCTAGAGCTAGACACGTGTCGGGTTTTTCAAATTCAGTTTTTCTTTTTTCGGATATGGATATGTATGGTGTTTCATGTGCGATTACAAATTGTGGTACGCTTATGATAATTTACAATTAAAAGAGTTCGGGACACTATATAAAAAAAGGACTGAAATATACTACTCCCTAGTCTCCCTCCATCTACGAATACGAATAAGGTTCTCGTTTTATTTCATTAACTTCTTTTTTTAGTTCTGTTTGTCTTCATATTATTTTAGGAAAAATAACTAATTAACTTATTTTGTGAAATTTAATCATTGTATTTCATAATATAAATTCAGTAATAACTTTTCCAATATAAGAAGTCTTAAATAGTGTTTGCAAATGCTTGTTAAATTATTTTTTAATTGTTTTAACTTAATGATATTAAAATGAGTACAATCGTAGTAGTAAGCGTTCAAAGGTGATTTACAATCTGATTCATGTCAGTCTGGATGATCTTGATCCAAGCCAAACGTGTCCTTCGTCCGGACCTCTCTACCTTTTGGAGTTTAGACTAGACTAGGAAATGAAAGAAGAAGAAAAAAACATGTCCGGATGATTAACTGACGCTCTTAGCTCCCTCACATCCTTCTATTTGCTTGACCAATAGAGTATGATCCACAATTACTACATGAGTCCTACATCCTCGGAACCAGGACGGACATAGGCACTAGAGGAAGACTTATCTTTTTATTTATTCATTTTTTTTCTACCTTCATCTTCCTTAGCTCCATTTTTCTTTTTCTTTTTTCTATCTTCTTCCTCTTTAGCTCCGGTTACGGTAAACTCCATTTGGAGCTATGATGACTTCCAATCGGAGCTGTAATAAGCTCCGACCAGAGCTGTAATAAGCTCCGATTTGAACTTAATTAAGTTAAAATTGGATTTATGACGTAATTACTATATTAAATAAAATATCAATTGGATTGATAAATATTTAATTTAATATTGTTGAGAATGTCTATTTGATAGAATTAATTAATTAAGTTGAATTGAATTCAATGTACTTAATTAATTTATACTTTTAGAAAGTAAATTAATTAAATTAGATTTAATTAATAAAAGAAGAAAAGAATAATTAGATTAAATTAGATTTAATTTAGTTAAAGTTAGAATGTGAATTTGAACCAATTTAGAATGAGGTTCATGTGTTAAAAGTCCAAAGAAAAAGATTGTTAGTGATGGGCTTCGAACCCGTGACCTCTAGAAAATTAGCCTGCACACATACCAACTGGGCCAGACCCATGTAAAGCATTGTATCAGCATTTTACCTATCTAGCGCTGCGGCTGTAGTAGATAGAAAGTAAGGGTTTGATACGTGTTGCTGCTGCTGCTTGTGGCTTTGAGCTCTCCTTCTCTCTAGGGTTTCTACACGGTTGTATTCGTTCTAACTCTTTTCTTCTTAGATTAATTCTCAATTATTATAATTATTATGATCTTTGAGATTTCTTGTTTTGCTTAATGTGGATTTTGAATATGGATTTTCTAGCATCCATCGAGAATTCATCAATGAAGAATTGAACTACGTTTGATTGATCCTGAGGGTACGTAGGCAGCTCAGAATTGTTCTGAGTTCAGTCAGAATCTTTAGATCATCAATTGTTCTTCGAAGAACAATTTCATGATTAGATCAGCTAGAAGCTGGATAACTGGTAAGTTATTTATATGGAGCATGTTAAATAATCATTCAATCAACGATCCATGTAGGAAAATTTTCGAATTCCGCTGCATTTATCTTAGAGGTAATTTCCAACAATTACTAACACAAAAAGTGGGTTGGGTATCCAAGCACATAGTAATGTTCATTATTAAACTTATGAAAATATACGGAACATTACTTTTTTATTACATTTTTTAGAACTTTATTACACTATAATAATGTTGTCTTAAATTAGTCTTTCATTTATAATGATTCATCCTATCTTTATTACAAATTTATACAAATAAGTACCAGTACATATATGAATGTTTCATCTATATTAGTGAGATTTTTTTGCATCTCTTCTAAGGGTACTTTTGTTTTTCATCTTTTATGCACCTCTATTCATTTAAATGTTCAAACTTTTCATTATTAATATGATTTTGCGGTTTGAAAAAATAAAATAATTACACTAGTGGGATAATGACTGAAAGAGTATATGATGGAATTTATGGTGGATGGGGCTGAATCTCACCCTTAAAACCATGAAACACTACCAGAACTGATTAACTACATCATCGTCATTAACTCGTTATTTTGGAAACCAACATAAAATATAACCACTTGCTTTAAAATATTAATAGTGACTCATGCAGAGGAAACCAGAACTATACATATTGAAATAACCCTAAAGTTGTTATTTGTCCGTTTCCTAATGAATCTAGACCTTAACATCATGTTAATTTGGACATCTTTTGGGTTTGGGATTTGACGTCTCAATCTCTAAAACATCGTTTGGATTTGGAGCTCTTTTAGAGATTGCCCAAATAAGTCATATCTTTACTCAATTTCTATTCATGTTCTATAAACCATCTCTAAAATATCATCTTCCAAAAAGCTCCAAACAAGCTGTAAGTGTCTCCCGATGTTTTTGTTTTAATATACTATCCATCTCTTCTTATCCTCCACTTCAAAAATTCTGAAGTTACCTAAACTGAATTAAATTTAATAAACTCAAATTGAACAAAATATATTGAATTTAGAAAAGAATGAAAACGTTTATTCGTTAACCATAGAAAACAATACAAATTTTATTTGTTAACCAAAAATTATTTGTCAATAAATTTTAATCTGTTGAATTTATTCTCATCATAAATTGAATTATTCGTAGGATGATGATTTTTTTTAAACTTAAAATGTTGTACTGGCATGTGTGCATTGTGCGCTTTATGTGTTGCATTTTACGACGCAATAAAGCTCGATGAAACACTACAACATGATGTGCCAAGAAATAATCGCGATGCACCAGCACCATACTCTATAACGTGTCTTAAATTAATCTGCATGTATATGGCACACAAGATCGAACCCTCTCAGAGTACGCTAAGAATCATGGCAGAACAAATAAAATGAATTGTGTTTATTGAAAGTAAGAAATCTCTTGTGTATCCACGTTATTTACAAAGGAAAACATAGCTAGCTATTTATACTACTATAACCCTAATAAAACTATATGTACACGCCTGTGTCCAACCCTAAACTAACTCTTTTCTTCTTCTCAAATTCTTCCGGAGTTTCCTGATGAGATCTGGACTCTCTCAATATGGCGGTGTTGACCAAGGAGTTAACCTGCTCTGGTTCAACTCCTATGTTAACTCCTGTGTTGTCTGGCTCAACTCCTGTGTTAACTCCCGAGTTGTCCGGCTCAACTCCTATGTTAACTCCTGTTCTCGTTCTTCTTTCTTTCATTTCTTGAGATTCCCCCTCAAGATGAGAGTAAATATTTATTACTCCAATCTTGCCCATGAAGAACTTAATCTTCTCTGATTGCAAAGCCTTAGTGAACATATCTGCCGGCTGTTGTGAAGTGTGGACATAAATCACCTCAATGATCTTATTTTGTACCTTTTCTCTAATGAAATGTTGATCGATCTCAATATGTTTAGTTTTCTCATGATAAACAGGATTCTTAGTCAGGCTAATTGCTGACTGATTGTCACAATACAACTTCGTGGGTTGTTTTTGTTCAAAACCAAAATCTTTCATGATATAATGAATCCACATGATTTCACAAGTGGCATGAGCTATAGCTCTCTATTCTGATTCTGTAGAGGACTTGCTAACAACATTTTGTTTCTTGGTTCTCCAATTAATGAGAGATTTCCCCAAGAAAATGCAGTACCCGGATAGAGATCTTCTAGTGTCAACACACCCATCAAAATCTGCATCTACAAATGCTGTCAACTCCAGGTTTCTTTGTGACGACAGTAGAATGCCTTGTCCTGGATTTCCTTTCAAGTATCTCACCACTTTCAGTGCAACCTCCATATGTTCCTTTGTGGGGTTTTCCATGTACTGACTGAGAATATTGACCGAGTAACTGATGTCTGGCCTCGTTAAGGTGAGATAAATTAATTTTCCAACTATCTTTCTATACTCAGTTGGATTGTTGAGTGGATCTCCATCCTTTTGGATATGGTGATTCTGCTCTATAGGAATGATCAGTGGTTTGCATCCTAGCAAGCCATGTTCTTGAATGATTTCCAGAGTGTATTTCCTCTGACATAAATATATATCTTCTCTTGATCTTGAAATTTCTATTCCTAAGAAATATTTAGGTTCCCCTAAATCTCTGATCTTGAATTGCTGTCTTAAGTACTCTTTTGTTTTGTTCAGTTCATGAGAGTTAGTTCCTCCTAGCAAAATGTCATCAACATATACTAGGAGTACCAAGTAGCTTTTCTATGTTCTTTTAGTGAAGAGTGAATAATCATGTTTGGACTGAACAAAACCATATTGAATGAGCGAATTAGTGAATTTCATGTTCCATTGTCTGGAGGCTTGCTTTAGCCCATAAATTGATTTGTTGAGTTTACACACTTTATTCTCTAAGGATTCCCCCTTAATGGTGTATCCAGGAGGTAATTTCATGTAAATGTCCTCATCGAGATCACCATTAAGAAAGGCATTATGAACATCTAGCTGGGAAAGCCTCCAATTGTGTTGTGCAGCTAGAGCCAAAAAAATCTTAATCGTGGTGAGTTTAGCAACAGGACTAAATGTCTCACTGTAATCCAGTCCATGTTGTTGTGTAAATCCTTGTGCAACTAACCGAGCCTTGTATTTGTCAAGGTTACCATCGGATTTTAATTTAGTTTTGAAGACATACTTGCATCTGACTGCTTTGTGTCCTTGTGGAAGTGTAGTGATGCTCCAGGTATTGTTGTGGTGCATTGCATCCAGCTCTTCTTGAATGGCTTGTCTCCATTGGGGGTATTTGACTGCTTCCTGGAAACTTTTTGGTTCCTCAAGAATAGATAAGGAGATGGAGAAAGCCTTTTGATTTTCTGAAAGTCTATCATATGATAGATACATGGAAATGGGATATGCTGTGCTAGATTGAGTGGCTTGTCTTGTGCCTTTCTTCAATTCTGCACAGTGAAAATCTTTGAGCCAAACGCTCTTTTGTTTGTTTCTAGTAGATTTGCGAAGAGATGTGATTGATTCTGGTTGTTCTTGCAACTCAGAAGGTTCAGGATCATGATGATTATCGTCCATGTGTGGTGATGAAGAAAGAGAGGGTGAACTAGGAACAGGCGAAGGAGAGGGTACCTGATCACGTGGCGAATTAGGAACAGGCGAAGGAGAGTGTGCCTGATCACGTGGCGAATTAGGAACAGAGTTCTCGGTAGAGTTGTTCTCGTGAACGGCCTGATCCTCAAAATGAGATATACTGTCATTATGTTTTAATGAAGTGCGCATATCAGAGATAAACAAATTATCTTGGAATGTTTCCGATGAGTCACATGAGTCAGAGAATGAATGATCCTTTCGAAAAGGAAATATTTGCTCATGAAAAACTACATCTCTTGAGATGAAAGTGACCTTATTATCAAGATCATACAATTTATAACCCTTGATATTTTCCGGATAGCCAATAAAAATGTCTTTTTTTTATCTTGGACTGAATTTGTGGCGAAGTTGTGATATGGACGCCCCATATGTTAAGCACCCAAATGTACGTACGTGTGAATAATCTGGTTTCTTTCCAAAGAACCTTTCATATGGTGTATCATTGTTGATAACAACGGATGGTATTCGATTAATCAAGTGTGTCGCTGTTAGAACAGCATCTCCCCAGAACTTAAGAGGAAGTTCTGCCTGAAACATCAATGCTCGGGCTACATTGAGGAGAGTTTGATGTTTTCTCTCAACTACTCCATTTTGTTGTGGGGTGTAAACACAAGTCTTTTGATGGAGAATACCAGTACTGTTATAGAAAGATTCTAATTGAAATTCGACTCCATTATCAGTTCTTATGATTTTAACTGTTTTATTGAATTGTGTAGCTATGAGATTAATGAAATTAGGTAAAATGGTAGCTACATCAGATTTGTATTTCATGAGATAAGTCCAAGTCAGTCGAGAATAATCATCAACAATAGTTAAGAAAAATCTGTGACCATTCAATGCTGTTTGGGAAAAAGGACCCCAAATATCTATATGTAAAAGTTCAAGAATAGAATAACTAGAACAGTGTTCATTAACTGGAAAAGGAATTTTCTTGTGTTTAGCCTTGCTACAGACATCACAAGCTTGTACATCAATGCTTGTTACAATAGGAGAAAATTGCTCAATCAACTTGAGCTTTGTAACTGGAATGTGTCCTAATCTAGAATGCCACAATTCCTTATTTGGCCGATGACATTGATGTAGTTGTGAAAAAGTCAAGGGATGCAAGCTAACATAATAAAGACCATGTTCAATTTTGATCCTGCCAATTTCCTCCTTTGAAGAATTCATCTGCATTTTGCAATGATCTTTGTTAAATACAATAGAGATATCATTATCATCAGTCAATCGAGAAACAACAATTAAATTTACTTTGAATGATGGCACACATAGTACATTTTTGAGTATGACATTCTTTTCAATAAGAATGTCACCAATATGAGTTACCATTGTGAATTGTTGAGTTGGTAATTGTACTTTTGAAACAACATTTCTAATGTTGTGATTGTATAATGATGGTGAATAAATAATGTGATCAGATGCTCCTGAATCAAGAATCCAAATAACATGATTAAAATTATTAAAAACATGATTAACAGTATTACCTGCCCACTCTTTATCAGTGAGATTCTGTGTGAAATTGTTGGATGAAACGGCATTGATCTGAGAAGTTGATGTCTTTGACTTGGAGAGATCATCCTCATCCTTCTTGTCGTTCAGGTTTGTGAATTTACTGATATCATCATCAGCAGCCATAGTGAACAGTGGATCTCTGATTCACGATCTCTGATTGATGATCGATGATTGTTGCTGATAACAACAGCGTGATTTGGCTAATAACAATAGCTCAAGATTTAAAACTAATAACAGTAGATTATGTAAAAGATAAGAAAAGAATAAAAATAGAACAATTTAGTACTATGCGGAAGCTAGAAGAAAAAAAACAGAGACTGCCGAAAAGAAAAAAATAATATGATTGTTTCGGGTGATTTGGCTAATAACAATAGCTCAAGATTTAAAACTATTAACAATAGCGTATGTAAAAGATAAGAATGGAATCAATTAGTAATGCGGAAGCTAGAAGAACAGGGACTGCGGCTAGAAGAAAGCAAAACAGAGGTTGCCGCTTTCTTATGCGGCTAGAAGAAAGAAAAAACAGAGACTCCGCTTTCTTATGCGGCTAGAAGAAATAAAATACGCCCCGCTATCTATGGTTCTGACCAGTAACCAGAAAGACTTCGCTCTCGTACCAACTCAGAGTACGCTAAGAATCATGACAGAACAAATAAAATGAATTGTATTTATTGAAAGTAAGAAATCTCTTGTGTATCCACGTTATTTACAAAGGAAAACATAGCTAGCTATTTATACTACTATAACCCTAATAAAACTATATGTACACGCCTGTGTCAAACCCTAAACTAACTCTTTTCTTCTTCTCAAATTCTTCCGGAGTTTCCTGATGAGATCTGGACTCTCTCAATATGGCGGTGTTGACCAAGGAGTTAATATGCTCTGGTTCAACTCCTATGTTAACTCCTGTGTTGTCTGGCTCAACTCCTATGTTAACTCTCGAGTTGTCCGGCTCAACTCCTATGTTAACTCCTGTTCTCGTTCTTCTTTCTTTCATTTCTTGAGAAACCCCTATCGCATAAGGTGTTTTTCTGCAGACAGGGTCGCGTCACAATAAAGTCGAATTGATATTCATCGTGTTCTGAATGAATCTGGACCAGCTAGCCCCCTAACCCTGAATATGGCAAGAGAAGCGCGTAAATGACACATGCTAAATAATGGTGATGAGAGCTCAAGTGGTGCATGCATGAATTGTTAATGGCAAGTCAACATTAAACACACAACTCCTTGAATATTTATTGCTGCCTAACAAATTTTACCTTTTTGTGTACATGACATGTATACTATAGTACTATACCACTAGTAGTTTTTATGAGCAGATTGTATCTCTCTTGTTCGTCATCATCAAACAGTTTTGATTTCAGTCTTGATGCAGAGAACTATCTTCCATCATCATTTCCATGATCACAAGTATAAATAGCCTTCTTGTGATATGATATTTCATTCAACAGTTCAAACTGCAGCAAATAGCAAACCTCGCATTGTCTCTTATAATTACATCCATTTCTTGCAATTAATTTTTATCATGGCAAAAAACAATGAGAGTTCAACCAATTTCGCCATGGGAAGAACTGCACAAGAGAGAGGCCTTCCATATGTTCCTGAATGCTACAAGGTACAGCCTTCGGATAGGAGCGGACTGGACTCAGAGCTTGCAGATGTGCCTCTGATCGACTTGGAGGGAATGTTGTCGAATCCAGAACGAAGGAATGAAATCATCAACGAGATTAGAGAGGCTTGTTGCCACAATGGCTTCTTTCAAGTAAGCTAATTCATCTTGTCGTTTCTTAACATTAATAACCTTTTGTATACGTACGTGCATGAAACATTAATAATTCGTATGGTTGTATGGAAACAGGTTATAAATCATGGAATTGAGGAGCCAAAGATGGAAGGAGCGCTGGCAGCAGCATCCGGTTTCCTTGACATGCCTATGGAAGGAAAGGCAAAATACATGTCAAATGATGTTCACAAACCAGTGAGATATGGGACAAGCATAAAAGATGGAGTGGATAAAGTTCAATACTGGAGAACTTTTCTTAAACATTATGCACATCCTTTAAAAGACTGGGTAGATATGTGGCCTGATACGCCTCATTATTACAGGTACAACTTTAATTCTCTCAAATAATCATAAATGTACTTATTTCCCTTTAAATCATCACCCTGAACCTGTTTTCTTTTCGTATGCTTCTAAGTGTTTAATTTAAAGTTCAGATAAAGATGTGAAGTTAATTGTTCACAAGTTAACCTTCAAGTCTTAACCCAGTGGCGCATACATGCATGTTAGACACGAATATACAAAATATAAATAAAGAAAAAGGATAAAGGAAAAGCCTAAGGAGCCCCCACATGCAAGGCCAACTAACACTTGTAATATAGGATATTATATGATATGATATAAATAGGCTCCTACTTGTATATGTGAAGTAAACACTACTGTTTGATAGTACTAGCAACTACTATATATAGCCCCTGATCATTTTTCTTTCATCATAAACATAGTAAATCTAGCTTTTTCTTCATTATTTAAATCTAGCTAAACAATGACAGTGGTGTAATTTATTGTAGAGAAAAAATGGGAGAATATGTTGTGGAAGTGCAGAAGCTAGCTGTAATAATCATGGGGTTGATAACAGAGAGCCTTGGGTTAAGCCCAACACACATGAACACTAAACTTGATGATGGAATGCAAGTCATGACTGTTAACTCCTACCCAGCCTGCCCTCAACCCGAACTCACCTTGGGCCTACCACCACACACCGATTACTGCTGCCTCACCATAGTCCTTCAAGAATCGTCCGGCCTACATATTCTTGATTCTGGAGATAAGTCTTGGAGGCTAGTGCCGGTTATTAAGGGTGCACTTCAAGTCAATGTTGGTGATCAACTTGAGGTATGTTACTGTTACAAAAATTAATATATATAATTGGATCTCGAGTTCTTAGAAGAGATGGAATTCTTTCATTTAAAACATGTAGCTTTAATTTTCTTGATTAGCATAGCTTACTTATGTGTCTTTTTTACAACTAGGTACTAAGCAATGGAAAGTATTAAGAGTGTGGTGCACAAGGTCACAGTTAATAGTGAAAAGAAGCCGTTTTCAATCGCTAGCCTTCACAGCTTGGGGATGAATGTAAAGATGCGTACGGCTGAGGAACTGGTGGATGCAGAGGAAACCATAAATCGCTACAAAGAGAGCAGTTTTAAGGATTTCTTGAACTTCATTTCGAAAAATGATTTGGGAGAAGGGAAGTTGAGTTTTCTAGATACACTTAAAATCGAAACCTAGAATATTGTATGTCGGGGTTTAGAATCAACTAGCCCGCTTTGCTTCCTCAGCCTGGCCGCTTTGTTATGATGTTTTTCGTAATAGTATGTATCAAGTCAATATTTTGACCAGAAAATGAATTACATTAGAGCTACCAGTTTTAAATGTGAAAGAATTCATATCTCTTCTAAAAAACTCGAGCTTAAACAGATTCACTTAAATTAATTTCTGTAACAGTAGCATATATACCTGAAGTTAATCGCCAACATTTCAATTGAAGCTCCTTCTTAATAACTCGCACCAGATTTCAAGATAACTCCCAGAATCAAGAATTTGTAGGCGGGATAATTCTTCAAGGATTATGGTTAGGCGCTAGTAATCGGTGTGGGGCGGTAGCCCAAGGGGCCGGAGCTCAGATTGAGGGCAGGCTGAGTGAGTTAACAGCAGTGCAGAACTGTAACGTTCTTTGATATGGTTTTGATTATGATACTTTCCTTTAAACAAAAAAAAGTGTCTAGGACATATATGGGTTGTAGTTGTTGGTTGTTTGATAGTATTATTATTGCCGCCAATAGATTTGGCAGCCCTCAATTAATTAAAGATTGACATTGCCGCTTAAAAAAGAAGAAAGAAAAAAAAAAAGATTGATATCAACAAGACAAACATAAGCTAAAATGCTAGGTGCTTGTTCCTAGGGCTAGACACGTGTCGGATTTTCCAGATTCAGTTTTTTTATGATGTTTCTTGTCCGACTGCAAATCGGGAAACGCTTATCATAATTTACGATTAAAAGAGTTCGAGGCACGACATAAAAGGACTGAAATATGCCACTCCTAGTCTCCCTCCATCTATGAATAATGTTCTCATTTTATTTCGTTAACCATTTTTAAGTTCGATTGTCTTTATATTATTTTCAAACCATAAGAAAAATAATTAATCAAGTTATTATATTATGAAAATTTAATCATTGTATTTTCATATATAATATAAATTCAATAATTACTTTTCTGATATTAGAAGTCTTAAGTAGTGTTTGCAAATGCTTGTTAAATTACTTTTTAATTGTTTTAACTTAATGATGATATTAAATGTGTACAATCGTTGTAAGCGTTCTAAGGTGATTTACATTCTGGTTCGTGAGAGTCTGGACGATCTTGATCCGAGCCAAACGTGTCCTCGCTCCAGACCTCTCTACATGATGTAGAGGTCATTTTGGAGTTTGGATTAGATGAGGAATTGGAGAAATAGAAAAATATCTAGATGATTAACCGACGCTCTAAGCTCGCTCACGTCCTTCTTTTTGCTTGACGAATAGAGTATGATCCACAATCCTACATAAGTCCTACATCTTGGGAACCAGGACGGACGTAGACACTAGAAGAAGCCTCGAATTATGATCCATTGTCCTACGACACGGTTAGTATTGGTATCCGCTTTAGCAACTAATCAAGCCGAGCATTGTTGGGCCCTTTTTGGGGGGTGGCTCTCCCACCGGCGCCTTTTTACATTCCCAAGGCTCGGACTCAAGACCTTGCTTAAGTGAACTCAAATCCCTTAGCACTTGAACCAACAACCTTTACATTCACAACATTACAACCAAACGCGGCCTTATCTCTTTATTTCTTTTTATTTTTTCTATCATCTTCCTTCCTAGCTCTATTTTTATTTTTCTATTTTTTTTTCTATCTTTTTCCTCTTTAGCTCCGGTATCGGAATTTGTTCCGGCACCGGAGGTTTAATAAGCGCCGATATGAGCTTATCACTGTACCGATCGGAGCTGCAAAGCTCTGATCTGGAATTCACAATTCCAGATCGGAGCTATGAAGCTCAAATCGGAGCTTTACGTATCCCCGAAAAAGCTCCAAATCTGGAACTTAACACCTCCGCTACAGAGTTGTAAAGCTCCAGATTTGGAGCTGTTGCCGTCCAGCTCCTTCTTTTTTTAGTTTTTTTTTTTCTTATTTCGATGCATATTATATATGTTAGAATAACTCTGCATTAGAGTGTCGAACTACGTGTTTACAAAACACCAGTTTCAACACAACGATTATGTTCAGTATTTGTGTTCAAGTTAGATCCTACAATTTCCAGTTGCTCAATTCAGAGTTACTTATTAGTTTTTACAGGTAGGGTATCATTGTGAGGGCTAATGACAAAAACAACCCCATTTCACAATATTAGTCCAAAAATGCAATTTTGAGTTGACTGATACTTATTTATAATTTTTTTCATGCCTTAATATGTTCAAAACAAACATGTCCTTAAGCCAAGAAATAGTTTCCTTTTTTCAAATTAAGAAATGCAAAAAAGAAAAAAAGAAGCAAAAAATGAATTAAAAATTAACGAAAGTGTGGTGGAGCTCAGCGACGGAGCTCGGCCTACATTGGTGGACTAGGTCTGCAACATACATGACGTAGTCAACTTTGTCATTAATGGAGTCAAATATATTAGGATTGTTTCTTTTTCTTTCTTTTATATTTTTGGTAAATTAGGGGATGAAAAATCCGCAAGAAGGAAATGGACTCTATTAGACGAATTTAATACTTCACACTGCTCAATAGTTCAAGTTGTTGGATGAGATGGATTATATCATCTTATAAGGATCTTGGCAGAGCCAGATTTAGGGATCGAATCCCACCACACACATATCGGTCCGTATTAAATGCGGGAGAGTGTTAGACGAATGTAATATAAGCAGATCACCTCTTCGGTATCTCGAGCCTTCGAATTTCTATCAGAGTTAAATATATTAAGAATACATTTTTTTATTTTTTTATTTAAAATTTTACTTTAATATAATATTTATGTTATAAAGGAACTATATATGCACACTTTAATATGATAAAGAACCGAATGTGCATAGTTACATAAATAACAAAAAACCAGGGATCTATATGCACATAAGCCACTATATATAAGGTACGAGATAACCAAACACTTCCAATCAAACATATAGCATAATTAAATAGAAAATCAAGAAAAATTTATCCATCATGATGAGAAGCTTTATGGCATTGTTGCTTCTGGTAATCATGTTATCTTGCGATTCGGCAAGTGCAATTGATCCCCTGAGAATAACTCAAGACATCTTAGATGAAATTTGTCATCACACAACAGACCCTAGTCGTTGTCGTACATTGATGACAAAAAATCGTTTCACTGTGGGCAGGAAGGTTGAAAGCCCGTTTAAAACAATAGCTAGCGCTTTCATAGACAAAACAAGAACCGAATATGAAGGCCTAATTCACAAAACCGAAAAGTTACACAATGAGACAGAAGAAGGGCAATTGAAACGAACCTATTCTCTATGCTATAAGATCCGTTTCCCTGCAATCGTGACCCATATACAGACAGCTTGGGAAGCTGCACAAGAAGGTTTGCGCCCAAACGTAACGACTTCAATCACAGAAGCACATGACATAGCCCAACCAACACATGCTTTGTTCCCGCCGGGCAGGACGTCCCGCAACATCATTGCTAAAGGAATTGCATCCACAAAGGATCTAATGAATATAATTTTATCTATATGTGAACATCTACCTGATGTGTAGATGTTTATTACCTAATTATGAAACTTAATTAATCTATGTGCTACTATGAGATGCATATTGATTAATTAATTATGTATGATGTCATAATATAATATATGGGGTAAAATAAAATAATGGCATTCTATGATGATTAATTTCTATTGATCAACCTCATGTATTGTATGTGTTCGTACTCGGTCCAGAGACTACGTACTGACTACACACAATATGTTCTCTTGATTTAATAATTATCTGATAAAATTATTCCATTCTAATTGATGATAAATTAATAATTATCTGATAAAATTATTTAGTGATTAAAAAAAAAATCATGTTCGATGGTATTACAACAATTGTAAATTTAAAATTTGAAATTGAAAGTAGCACTTCAAAAACAAAGATATTTAAGTTCAAGATACTTGACATTGTATACATATTAAGGATAAAATTATAATTTATTGTATTCTCTATTTCGGTAGGCTATATACTCAAATCATAGAATATAAATTTTAGTTATATACTTATATCTTCCTTTGTCCCAATAATATTGTATCTTTGATATTTTTCACACATTTTAATAAATTCAATAGAATAGAACTGTGTAGTACAAGTGTGGTCATAACTTATAAGTTGTGTAAGTAAGTAATTAAGAAATAAATAATGTTAGTGAGTTACAGTTTTGGATAAAGTTAGTGTTGCTACGCGAATCGAGCCTTATCGAGTACTCGGCTTGACTCGGCGTGGCTCGGCTCGATAAGGTTATCGTGCCAAGCTCGAGCCTAAACTTAGGCTCGTTCCAGTAACGAGCCGAGCTAGTACTCGATAAGGCTCGATATAATGTAGACTATGAGTAGTATTAGTATTATAAGTTATGATTTAAATTTGAGATTATTGGCTTGCTTATATTAGTATTTTGTTAAGACTTTAATTAAGCTCGCTTCGTTAAAAGCTCGGCTTGTTTATTAACGAGTTCAAGCTCGAGCCTGATTTCAGGCTCGCTCGGCTCGTTAACGCCGAGCCGAGCCCCAACAATACTCGGCTCGACTCGTTAAACATCACTAATTTTTATTGTATTTATTATGTTTTATAAGACGTGTCACTAACAAAATACACAACGACTTTTACGTATACAATTTGAAGGCTCTCTCAAAAGAAGCTGTTATGAACATTTCTCTTCATGACTAAGCTTCCTCTTCAAAAACCAAACACTACTCACTCATGTAATCAATTACTCACTGAGAAAAAAAAGGTTAGGTAGTAAATTACAACCTGTAACAAGAAATTCCGGTTCTCGAATTGGCCATATTCTTTTCTCCAGATTTATTTGCTCCCAGAACATCCTGCATCTTCTTTGCCCTAACAAGAAATTTCCAATTTGACTGATCACTTACATACAAAAACAAGATGGATATATACATAAAACATAATTACATAACATCACATTACATTACCACTAAGTAGTGAAATATATTAATTTCTTTTTGAACCGGCAAAGCGAAAATATGTTCATTTCTTGAATAAGCATAAAGAATCAAACTCAGATTTGGAGGGGCTTAATATATCATAAATTTTTATCAAGAATCAGAATAAAAAAGAAAACAAAAATAAAATAAAATCACAAGTCTGGAAGAATATTGTTTTCCGGGTGTTTCAAAAATTAAAGTTCAAGTACCAAACATTAAAGTCTAAATACATATACTCGTACATTAGAATTTTATAAATTAAAGCTGATGTATTCCTATATATTTTTAGATTTTAATTGTACGAGTACTTCAATTGATAAAGATTCCCTGAAAATATTTGGACATTTAAAGTCAAATATCTAAAGTAAAAATATAAAACATTTAACCTGTAGACCCTTAATTGGGAAATAAAACATAGAGTACGTCTCCTGTGAGACCACTAGTTTCGTGAGACCAAAATGAGACTCAAAGGAACTAGAAAATACATCAAAATCTCGCTGATCCATTTAATAATTCGCGGGTCATGTTAAAACCCGAAATTGAACCGGGTCATCCTCCCTAACCCGTTCAAATCGACGACATATTTCATTCTCTTCTCGCCGTTTCTCCCTCATATCTCTTTCTCTCAACAAAAGCTTCGATTCTCGCCTTCATCATCGTGTTCATCATCGTTTCTATCTTCAACGAATATGAGGATGAACGATTTCTCTCCTAGATCGTTGAATGAATTGAACAATTTGAGGATTAGATTGGCTCAATTGAAGAATTCGAGAAGGAGAAAACGTTCTAAGCAAATTAAGGATTCGCCAGCGGTTGAAGTCGATCATGAAGACACAGGAGACGTTCTCATCACTGAAGGATTTGCCATGAGACAGTCCGAATTTGATGAAGAAGAAGATTTCAGTGAATTTGCTGAAGAATTTGTTGAAGATATTGATGGAATACCTAGAGATCCAGAATTTACAGAAGGATTTGCGATGAGACAGTCAGAATTTGAGACAGAAGATGATTTCATTGAATTTGCTGAAGGAATTGTTGAAAACATTGATTCAGAATTTGCAGAAGAATTTGGTGATGAACATGAAGCTGATAAACATGAAGCTTCAGCTAATAAGCAGAAAGCAGC
This sequence comes from Plantago ovata, assembly GCA_028274465.1. NCBI lineage: Eukaryota > Viridiplantae > Streptophyta > Magnoliopsida > Lamiales > Plantaginaceae > Plantago > Plantago ovata. The sequence goes on from CM051458.1 coordinate 6,748,746, forward strand.
TTCTGAACAATCAGGTTTGTTTTCAATTTGTTTGAGTTTTATGTATTATTCGTTTGAGTTTAATGAAATAACTTTCTGAGTTTTACTCTGTAACGTACTGTATGTTACAATTTCATATGAGTTTCATGTATTATTGGTTTGAGTTTTGATTCCAAGTTTCAGAGTTTTTCTTTGTAAAAGTTTTGTATGTTACAATTCTGATTTGAGTTTTATGGATAATTTGTTTGAGTTTTACTCTTTAGATTCTTGAGTTTTATTCATAGACTGATTGAGTTTTATAATAATTCACTGCAGAGGAAATACCACTCTCTTTTGATGGTTTAAAGAAGGAAAAATGGGAACATTTTGAGGATGTGTTCAACTACTTCTGGAATTCACTGCAGACTGATGTTTGTAATAAAGTAATGTATAACTGTTTGTAATATATATATGTGTTTGTTATGGAATAATGTATATGAGTTTTATATGTTGTTATTTTTGAGTTTTACATGTTGGTAGTTTGAGGTTTAATTCAAACAGCAACTACCATACAATGAACAACTAGCAACATTCATATAAAATGATGTTTTATATGTTTGAGTTTTATATGCTATTTGTTTAAGTTTTATATTATGCTTGTTTGAGTTTTACATCTGTATTAAAAAAGGTGTACAAAAACCTTCATATAAAATTGAGAATCCTCAAAAAGTCAATACAATTTATAGAAAATAAAGAGATCCCTGACTGAATCATGTGAATGGTCCTTAAAATTATTCCTGCATTGAGTTTTATATGTTGTTATTTTGAGTTTTACATGTTCCTAGTATAAGGTTTAGCAAGATCAGAAATTATTCAACAAGGGATACAGAAACTAGCCTACAATGAACAACTACCAACATTCATATAAAAAATGAGAATCAGTAAAACTCAAACGCAGAGTAAGTAAAACTCAAACACAGTATAAGTAAAACTCAAAACAAAAAAATATTTGAAAACCAAAAAATTAAACAACAAAAATGTACAAAAACATTCATATACAATTCAAAATTCTCAACAAAGTCATAAAATTTAAAAAAATAAAGAGATCCCTAAATCATGTTAATGGTCCTTAAAAATCACAAATATCTCTAAAATTGATTCAATTTTCCAATAGACTATTTCTTCAATTTTCTTCTCTGGCCCATCTTTTTCTCAAACTCACTGCAGATATGTTCTCTTTCATTTTCTACAAAGTTTCTGACACTCTCAATCAACCGATTCTTCCTTGTATTTGCATCAGACAGACCAATTGAAGCAATTATTTCAGCTCGTGCTTTCCGCCTTTCAGCAACCTGTTAAATTATAAAAATAAAAAAAGAAAATCAAGTACATATAGATTTCAAAGATTATATTTTCATAACTCACTACATAATGCATATAAACCTCAAATAACATATACTCAAACCTCAGTAATGTATTATTAATAAAACAGACACATACAAATCGCTCCACCAACTAAGAACGCAGGTTCTTGGCTGGATTAAAATGACTTTGCCATGGCATTCGTGGGACAGCGGTATGAGAGAGCTTGCCCGTCGAGCACGAGGAAAGGGCTGCAAAGGGACGCTACTCAAAGGACTAGTTGCTGAATGTGTATATGTTATCTGGATGGCGCGCAATGCATGCATTTTCCAACAACAACCGATCGACATTGAGGCTATAGCAGCAACAGTGATAGAAGTGATCTCAAAACGTAGCATACTATTCCCCAAACTGGCGACAACTGTTCAGGAGCTTATATTTGGTTGCCATTAGCTTTTTCCTTGTCACATTGTGTTTGTTTTTCCTTGGCTTATTGTGTAACTGATTAAGATAGGCTATAGTTGGTATTGAGGTTGGTCTGGACATCTTTGTCGACCTGATTGTACTAAAACAGTTTTTTTGGAGTCGTAATGAGAAGATCTCGCATAGTTTCCAAAAAAAAAACAGACACATAAAATCAGACTCAAATAAAACTCAAACATGATATACATAAACCTCAAACTTAACAACAATAAAACTCAAACTTATTGGAGCTCATTACAGACACATAAAATCAGACTCAAATAAAACTCAAACATGATATACATAAACCTCAAACTTAACAACAATAAAACTCAAACTAATAGAAGCAGATGATAGACACATAAATCAGACTTCAGTAAACCTCAAACATAACATACATAAACCTCAAACTTAACAACAATAAAACTCAAAATTATAGGAGCTGATGACAGAAACATAAATCAGACTCAAGTAAAACTCAAACATTATATACATAACCTCAAACTTAACAACAATAAAACTCAAACTAATAGAAGCAGATGACAGACACATAAATCAGACTTCAGTAAAACTCAAACATAATAAACATAAACCTCAAAGAAGCAGAAAATAAAACTCAAACAAACATCATATAAAACCCAATTACATAAAACTTATACTAAAGCACCATGTAGACATGTATACATAAACCTCAAACTTAACAACAATAAAACTCAAAATTATAGGAGCTGATGACAGAAACATAAATAAGACTCAAGTAAAACTCAAACATTATATACATAAACCTCAAACTTAACAACAATAAAACTCAAACTAATAGAAGCAGATGACAGACACATAAATCAAACTTCAGTAAAAGTCAAACATAATATACATAAACCTCAAACTTAACAACAATAAAACTCAAACTAATAGAAGCAGATGACAGACACATAAATTAGACTTCAGTAAACCTCAAACATAACATACATAAACCTCAAACTTAACAACAATAAAACTCAAAATTATAGGAGCTGATGACAGAAACATAAATCAGACTCAAGTAAAACTCAAACATTATATACATAAACCTCAAACTTAACAACAATAAAACTCAAACTAATAGAAGCAGATGACAGACACATAAATCAGACTTCAGTAAAACTCAAACATAATATACATAAACCTCAAACTTAACAACAAATAAAACTCAAACTAATAGAAGCAGATGATAGACTGAATAGTTTACTAAATACAACTTCCTTCTTTTCCGTAGGGACTTTCTCAACAACTTTGCTCTTTCCCTTGACTACAGCAACATCTAGTGTCTTAGCATTTTTTACAGCATCCTTTAAAAACTCTGAAGGTAAGTACTCAGAAATATCATCATCATCATCACGTTTCCTTTTCTTACTCTGAGGAGTATCACTCTTCGAAGAATCTTCATTAATATCGAAAGAATTCGAAGGTGTATCATCATCAGAGGGTATGACGAAAGGTATCTCAAAGTCTTTATCCTTTTCATTCCCTACAAAATAGCATACAACAGTTAATACAAATTAAACTCAAAGAAGCAGCATATAAAACTCAAACAACAAGAATACAACTATTACAACACAATCAAAATCTAAACACACAGAGATAATCAGAACTCAAAATAAAACTCAAATAAAACTCCAACAAACCTTAAAAAACTAGCATACCACAAAAAAAACCAATCTCAACTAAACCTCAAACATGATATATGTAAAACTCAAGCAACCACCATATAAAACTCAAACAACAAGAATACAACTATTACAACACAAAAAAATGGAAAAGGAACAATTATAATTCAATAAGCTACAGAATGGAAAAGGAACCATTATCATTGCGTTAAATTTGAATAAAAAATGCATATAAAAATATGAGCATGGACAGCAGTGGTAAAACTCAAACATGCATCAAATAAAACTCAAACAAACATCATATGAAACTCAAAAAAATGAAATTATGTAAAACGGATGAATGGAAACCACACAGAGCAAACCTTATGCATAAATTATGCAGCATAATTTAAACAGAAACTCAATGCTATCTAAGACAAACCTTAACACACTGAATCAAACCAAACAGTATTTGTAAACCTCAAAGTAAACCTTACAAACAAACAACATAGAATATCTATCACCAGCAAAAATCGAATAAATGAACAGAAAAAAATGCAGGAAACACAGATCGAAACACAGATGAAAACGAGCGCATGCGAAATTGAGCAGAAGTGAATGAAGCTAGCTTCGACTTACATAAAATCGACCAAAATCGAAAACACGGAGATCGAGAAACTTACATAAATGTGAGGGAAGAAATCGAGCAAAAGTAAGCTTTGACTTGTGAGGATTAACTGCATAAACATAGCAAAATCGGCGAGAATGTAGAGTTAGAGTTAGACGTAAAGGACAGAGAACCTCATCGCGGAGGAGACGATTCAGGCGGCGGAGACGATGATTCAAGCGAAAATGAGTAAACTAGGATTTCGAAAATGAGTGAAAAACAACAGAAAGGAACGAAATCAAACCTTCAACAGCTGAAGAAGACGAACACGATGACGGCGAGCTTAATTCAGGCGGAGGAGACGACGTCTGAACCTTCGATTGCGCGGCGACGAGAACAATTCAGGCGGAGGAGACTTTCTCTCTCTACTCTCTGATATTTCAATCGATAAATGACGGAAACTGAAACGAAATGGGTCGATTCTATTATTTATTGATAACCCGTTTAATGACCCGAAATGAGTAAATTGGGTTATAACATGACCCGCGAGATTTGATACAGTAGAATGGATGATCCGGAATGCTTTGGTCTCACGGTCTCAACTTACAAATTGGTCTTAAACAAGAAATTGTATAAAACATAAATCGTTACCCAAAATTCACAGCCTGGCAGAGTAGGCTTAGCTAAGCACTCTGAGTTAAGCCTGCCAGGTGATGGACTGGACAGTACTAGTAGTAATTCCATCAGGCCCAAGCCCATTGATTAGGTCATCATCACCATCATCATAGTAGCACTATAAATTAGAACCTTCGTCTTCAACATTCTCATCAACCCTAGCTTGCTTACTTCTCTCACTAGGCGTCAGCCACTACCTCAAAGACTCTCATGCTAACTCCCTTTTTCTTGTACTTGGGGTCGAGTTCCCTGCTCGCCCCCCATTAGATCTACGGATCTGTTGATTTGTAATTGTTTTTACAAGCTTTTTATTCTTCATGTTTTAGCTTGATTTGTCCAGATCTGTTTTTACCAGGTTTATTAGTGATGTCTAAGGTCGATGTATCGATGGGGAGTTTGATCTTCATATGAAGGAGATTGTTGGAGATTAAAGATAAGAATATGGTAAGGAGTAGTTTTCAACTTGTTGAATTATATTGATTGTGTTAGATCTGTGTAAATTTACCATTTAGTTTGAAGGCCTGGAGATATTCAAAGAATTTTCGGGGTATATTACATTGAGTTGGTGCCTTTAAAATACTTTATATATCTCCAAGGCTTTCAAAGTAAACGGTAAATCTCCTTATCAGATTTGTTTTGACAAGTTGAAAACTACCCTTCCCATGGTCTTTTCTCTAATCTCCAAAATCTTCTTCAAATGAACATCAACTATTGATGCTCCAATAAGGTGTTGTTGAAGGTTAAACAATTGAAGAAAATCAGATTTGATTGCTATCAATGTATTGTATATGTTTTTATGTCCTCATATGCTTGTAATCTCTATTGTTGATATTGAATTTGCAATAAATCTTTTTTACTTTCATTTGATCTGTACTCTTGTTGGAGACACAGTATATAAATCTTGAATCTTGTTGATCATAGTGAATTATGTAGATTTGTAATGGAAAAATATCATAGGGATTACATCAAGCGTACTCAAGGTAGCGTTGAGAAACCACCACTGGCCACACAAGTTTAGCTCATTACGGGTCCTACAAGCAAAAACAAAATCACAAGACTGAGAAAGAGAAAAGGCTAAAATACTTGATTTCAATAATATTTACTATATAGTGAGTAAAGAAGAATAACTATTCTGCAATTGTTTCACAAGGTTGCTAGGTTCCTGCTAAATTAAATCCAACAAGATTGAACTTTGTTCTTGCAAAACCTAACAAGTGAACCAAATTATAAAATTGGGGGTAAATATCATATGGTACCCCTACTGGGACACCTCTTTTCATCTACCACCCCGTTAGTTCCAGAATTACATATAGCCCCATTTCCCTCATTTTGTGTTGACCAAAAAAAGTGGCACTGTTCATTCCAGTTCATCCAAACGCAGCCTTAGCTCCAAAAAACAAAAATTAAGTTTTAATACCCTTAACTCTTCTTATTTTTATTTTTAATTTTTCTTTTCCCATCTTCTTCTTCATCAATTCCGGTACCGGAATTACCGGTACCGGCGTCGGAGCAGCTCCGATTTTGGGACTGTATAGCCCAAAATCGGAGCTGTAAAAGCTCCGATTTGGAGCTGTTTAAACAGCTCCAAACCGGAGCTGTTGGAGCTGTTAACAGCTCCAAACCTTAGCTGTACAGCTCCGATTTGGAGCTGTTAAACAGCTCCGGATCGGAGCTGTTTAACAGCTTCGGTTTGGAGCCGATCGGAACTTTTTTTTTTGTTTTTCTTTTTTTTTTTTTTTTTTTTAATAATTTAGGACTATATTGAAATATTTTTTTTATAGGGTTTGTTTTTAAAAAAGTTTGTAGACCATTTGAAATATTATAAAATTACGTGGGATCGTTTTTAAATAAATAGTGCTAAGTTTGTAAAAATGAAAATATTTGGGTTAAAAATGTAATAAACAAAATCTCAAATTGTTTGGTCAACTTAAAAATCTAATAATTGACTAAGGGTAAGAAAGTAATTTCAATGAATAAGTTCGCGAAAAGTCAAGTTCGTGGATTCAAATGTAATTAATTTCAACTAGTCAGGGTATGGATGTAAACTCCGGACTAAAGGGGGCCTCGATGTAATTAAAAACACTAACAGGGGTACCATATGCAAATGACCCTTATTTTTAATATAGTTTTTTTTGGAACATTTTGCAAAAAAAAATCAATTACATCCAAGTCCACACCTTATTATGCTATTTGGCCAGCCTCAAAATCCAATATTTCAACGAGGACAAAACAATAATTTTAATCTTTTAATCGGCGAAAAGTCAAGACCATGTACTGTTATTAGTTATTACCATTGGCTAACAACTAACAAGGTGTTCACTGTAAACTTCGTATTCGGATTAAGAAGATTTCCGATGTAATTAAAATGAGTAGATCCAAAATCCCAACTTAAGAATGGAAGGGCCTGAACCAGTTTATTTATATTGAGCACTAAAATGAAGCAAACCATTTGTACAATTGGCCACAAACTCCAAAACTGTGATGATACATACACATCAGTCATCACATGCATACATTTATTTATTTATATAACCCATGATTTAGATTATTAGACATAAGCTAGCTAGACTTTAAGTTCTTGACTGTGCTGACTTTGCCTTGGAGAGTTCATAGACTTGTCAACAGCCAAGCCTTGAGATCCAAAACAGAAGTAGTTGTTCATCAACCTCAAGTTAAAAGTTCCATGCTTCTTCAACTTCACCTTGTCAGCACTGGGAGAAAGAATTGAGCTTGAATGTCCTAGACTCCCATAATCATGATCCACACCCTTCCTTTTATCACCAGATACAGTTGATGGCCATGATGACTCAGAAAACGCACTAGAAGGCGAACCCAAGTGCGATTTTGGCAGGACTTGTAGGACACCCTGGGTTAAGCCAACTGCATACTTTTTCTTAGTTGATGGACTTGGGAGATTCCTTTGTAAAGATGTAATCCTCTTGTTATTTGGTAGACTCGAAAGTCGCAGAAATTGCTGCCTCAGAGGGACTGGACTGCCTTTTGAGCTCGAGTGCATTCTGTATGATTCAACAGAGTAGTTATCCTCCGAGACAGATGAATCTCTGCCTGCCTCTTTCTTCACAGGCCAGCGGAGGAGCATCTTGAGACGACTTGTGGCACTATTCATCGAACTAAACTTCTTGTACTTTGAAGTGCATTCACCTCCTGAATCCACACACTTGATTTCACCTGAGTAGCCATATTCTGTGCTCGTGAAGTCGCAACTTGAAGGACAGACATCGTCGATTCCAGTGTATAGCAATATCTCAGCGTCCGGGATACGAAAAGAAGTCCCTGGACTTCTTCCGATGCCATGCATCCTCAAATGTGATGCAAGTGTACTTCTGGCCTTTCGATCCTGGCTGTTAGATATTCCTCCAGCCGATATGAGCCGTTTGATCAAGATCTCAGAGGAAGCAGATCGGGGCCGCTGTTTCAAAAGATCAACGGGAGTATTTCCATCCGCATCACGAGCATTTAAGTTTATGTACCGGACAGACATAAGAAGCTCAACAACCTCAGATTGAACGTTGTCGATCACGGCCATGTGGATTGCTGTTCTGCCATCATTGTTTTGGATGTTGATGAGGTCCTCGATGTTTGTAACCTTCCCGTTAACCAAGTGTCTGATAAGCTCTATCTGTTTGTTCAGTGGTCTAAAACCAGGGGAACGAAAACCCGACACTGCCATGTGAAGGAAAGTGTCCCCATATGTATTAGTTAATGGTACAGAAGAAGGGGATGCGGATATAAGAACCTCCATCACTGCAAGATGACCGCGGTAAGCTGCCACGTGCAAAGCGGTGTTTCCCCGATTGTCAGTAGAATTAATGATGTCATACGATGATAACAGATATTTCACCACCTGAATAAAGGTAACGACAACAGTTAAGTGACAGTGGCAGTACAGAGGTTAAAATAGCTGCAGAATAAATTCAACAAGATGACAAAATCGAATATTATGCAATTTGGAAAATACCACTATCAAAATATGGTGATGCCACCATTTGAGCTGATGAATAATCACAGGTAATGTTCATTTCTAATGGAGCCAAATATTCATTTGTTATTTTGGCTTTGACATATAATCGGCTAATAATTTTAAAAAAAATCTCAAACCCTTGTCCGCTTTATTTCATGAGGTGGAAGATGGTAGTCCGGTTTCAAGTTATGGGTAAAATGAAAACACCCTATCTGTTATTGCAGGGGAAAAGGATCAGTACGTCCGAGAACACCCCCCAACCCAACCTTCAAAGAAAGTCCCCTGCAACACTCTAAAGGCACTTGGGGAAAGATTATGATGATCATGAAGAATAAATACAGGTAAACATAGGTTAGGCTAGTACTAAAACACATCTCAAGTGATACAAGAATATATTGCAAGTTTTTCACAGCAAAACATGCAGATTCAGAGTCTCATCCTCCTTGCCTTCCTGATCTCAATACCAAAAACTAAAGACAGTTTTTTTTTTTAATTTTGTGTTTTACTTTTAAACTTCAGCCACACAATATAGTTGAAGATCCTCACTTTGAGAGCATATGTTGTGCTTTCAAAGTGTTACGTAAGGATATCAACTACACAAACAGATATTACAGTCAAAGAAAGGCAGAGATAACATGAGAGGACAAAACCATTGTCCGGCGAGGAACATCACAATAAACTAGAACAACAGAGAAGATTAGAACGGCCCCTGGCCATGCACAAGTGACCAACAACATAGTAAGATACACGTACTACAAAAACATATATAAGCCAACGTCTAAGTGTCCACATTTTCTTCGTTTCAGGATTAATCACCTACTCACAAGATTTACCAAATTATCTCACCAGAAACTTCACACACACACATGACATACCTATCCATTGATAAATAGTCTTTCATTTCAACAGACACTTAACAAACATATACCTAAAGTCTAACTTTGCAATATCTAACTTAACACAGTATCACTCTCTACAATTAAAATTGTTCCGAAAACATAACTCACATTACTCAAATCAAATTGTTCCGAAAATATAACTCACATTACTCAAATCAAATTGTTCCGAAAACATAACTCACATTACTCAAATCAAATTGTTCCGAAAACATAACTCACATAACTCAAATCAAATTGTTCCGAAAACATTACTCACATTACTGGAATCAATACTACGCATGATGCTGAGAATGAGTATTAGCTAGGTAGCTCACCTCAATCTGTCCTCGACTGGAGGCCGAATGCAACACATTTCCACCCTGAGCATCCTTATACTCCAAAACATCACCACCATCACCCAACATTATTAACTCCCTCAATATCTCCACACTCCCACCTCTAGCCGCAGCATGAACCGCCCTATTCACCATCTCCCTCCGAAAACCGGGTGAAACCTCCTTCACCCTTCCCATTCCGGACACAGAACAATCGAAAACCGTCCTAAAAACCTCCCAACTTCCACTCCTGGCCGCGGCATAAAACACATCAGTAATCCCATACTCCCCTTCCCCAAACACCAGAACCGGGTCCTTATCCAACAACTCCTTCACAAACACAACATCTCCTGCAGAAGCAGCAGTGTACAGCAACCATCCTCCATAACCAGCCTTGATCAAAGAATTTCCACCTCTCTTATCCTCACACTCTAAGAGTAGTTTCTTTGCCACTTGTGAGCGGCATTTTGCAGAATGGTTGAAGTTATCATCGTCATCCCAAACCGTTTCGAGGCGTCGGATTCTTGGGAGAGAGGTAAGCTTGATGAGGAGGTTTGTGTCCATGTGGAGAAGCTCCAATACGACGTCGTAGTGACCATTGGCTGCGGCCCAGTCTATTGGGGAAGCAAACCACCACTGATCACCGGTGCTTTCCCATCTTAATGGGAAGTATGAAGAGGAAGAAGAAGAAGACATTATGTGGAGAGAAAGACAAAATAGCAAACTCTGCTGAAAATTTTGAGGATTCAAGAAGTGGCCTAATGATCTAACTCTGTTTCTATAGGAGCTATGAGAATTCAACACATGGGGCTAACCCAAAGATAAAAAATAAAAAATAAAAGAAAAGCTAAAGGTGACTTTTCTTGGATCAGACAAAAAAAGATTTCATTTTTTAACACGAATGAGTAATCAAAACCACATACAAATTGGAAAAATCAAGAAGTGAGAAAATTTATGTGATGAGCTGAGGAATGAGATGAAGAGTACTTATTATATGTAGAGGATATAGCAAGAAGGGAAAACAGAGACCACAAGTTCTGATGGATGGATGGTCGTCTTGAGGGGCTGCTTTGCTTTGATTTGTGTGTGTGTGTGGATGTGAAAATTAACAACTCCAAATGAGGAGTAACTGTTGGAATTGCTTGCTTGTTGAAGATTCGTCCTTTGAAAGTGATAGATAGATTATCTCAGGTCAGGACAGGAGAAAGGTTGTGGCAGTGGTAGGGGTGTATTTATGGTACTAGTACTGTACATCTTTTTGGATTTGGACAAGTTTTATCTTATGCTTTTTTGGCTGTTGCTGAGAAGAGAATGAGGAAAGTGAAGCCATAACTGATGTCTTAAATGAGGTAATTTCTTTCTTTCTCATACACGTGTGCACTAATAAGTAAATTATTCTTGCATCCATATTTTATTTTCTTTTTTACTTAAAATATTATAATTACTACTCTTCTTATATTCTTCAATTAAATATGGGAAAATTACTCGGACTCCCCCTATTACAAGTCCACTTTTCTTTTTTCTCCTTGCTAGTTTCATAATTACATCTAGCACAATTTTTCCCAAAATGTTTGACCAACTTAAAACACAATTTTTTTTTTCTTGTTTCCAAACATGGCCTTACCAATAATTTTTATTTTTTCTTTTTTCTTTCAATTTTTTTTATCTCCTTCTTCACAACTCCGGTACCGGAGCAACCGGTCGGAGCTGATAATCAACTCCGATCGGAGCTGATTTACAGCTCCGGTCGGAGTTGTAAATCAGCTCTGGTCGGAGCTGATTTACAGCTCCGACCGGAGCTGTAAAGGTGTTGCTCCGGTACCGGAATAATTCCGGTACCGGAGTTGTGAAGAAGGTGATTAAAATAAATTCCGGTACCGGAAATTTGAAGAAGATGACAGAAAAATGAAAAAAAAAAGTAAAAGAGAGAAAAAAAAAAAGAAAATGGAGTTGTTTTTGGATTAAAAATTTATTTGGGGTTTCTTTTTGAATAATTTTAAGTTTGTTTTGAAATATAAATAAGTTATGTGGGTTTATTTTAAATAATTTATAGTTAATTTTGTAAAAATGAAAAGTTTAGAGTTAAATGTGCAATTACTAAAAGGTGAAGCTGTTTGGCTCTGGAAAAAATCAGATTTTCAAACGAGGGTAAAATGGTATTTTCCAGGTTTTAGTTCGCGAAAAGTCAAAGTCGCCGGGTTAGATGTAATTAAACTTTTCTAACAGGGGGGTCGACGTAATATAAAATCTAATAAGGAGAAATCCGTAATAAAAAAATATAACGAGGGTACTGTACGTTATTTGCCCATTAAATATTTATCCCTCTAAACTAACATTTACTACATCGTTTACGCTGTTATACTAGACAATTTTAATTATATCTAACCCACGAATTTGATTTTTTGCGAATAAAAAGATGAAAAGTACATTTTGCACTAAAAGACCAAACGACCTCAAGTTTATTTATTACACATTTGACACAAATAGTTTCTATTTTACAAAATTTACACTAAATCATTTAAAATTAACCACATAGTTTATTTAAATTTTGAAATGGGCTCAAATATTATTGTAAAACGGCCCAAAAAAAATTCAAACAAGACCCAATATTTTTAAAAAAAATTAACTTCTTCCTCCTCCTCATCTTTATATGTATCGAAATTCGGTATCGTAGCAACTCCGATCTAGAGCTGCAGCAGCTTTAATCTGGAGCTGTTGCAGCTGCATATCATAGATGTTATAGATTTCGTTACCGGGATCAGGTAGCTAATTAGAAGGAGGGAAAAAGAAAGAAAAAATGAGAGAGAGAGAGAGAGGGGAATTAATTTGTTAAAAAGGAAAAAGGAAAAAGGGATAAGGGACAGGGCGTGTTTATGTGGAGAATCTACAGTATCTAATAAGTTGGTCAATGGGAATCAATTCAAATGGAATTACATGTAATTGTTTGAATAAGGAGGAAAGAAAGTAGATTAAACTTTCAACAGTCTGTATATGTATATATAAGTAGGAGTCCCTATAAGTATATATGTGTAATAAACCATATAACAAAAAAATGAAAGAGAAAAGATTATTAACATTTAAATATGGGTAAAATACCAACATATTGATTTTCCATCTCTTTAGCACAACGCGTACTACATACACGTATCCATGACTAGGAGAATATTAAGATTTATGTATGCTGGAAAGTCAGCACTTTATTACTTGAAGAGTTGAAGTACTTCACCTATCAGAGATTGAAATTTGTTGACATTTTAATTTTTTTATTTTTTTTAACGAAATTTGTTGACATGGTAACCTATAAAAATTTAAAAAATATATATATAGACCTCACCTGTTGTGAGGATCTTGGCATCATTGAGATCATCGAACAGTATATCGTCATAAAGCGCATGAACCTGACACGACTAGAACTCTAAAGACATACTTAATCAACAAAGAGTGATGGCATGCAATGCCTAAAATAAAATTCATTAAGATTTAATTATTAGATAGAGATTATATATAGATCACATCCAACTTCAATCTTATCAATACAGACTTTTAAAGCAACTAAACAATTGAGTAGTCTAACAATTAAATACTCCCCGCTAAAGAATTTCTCATGGCCACGAACTAACCACGGCCCGCACGTGTTGCTAGAATCCGCACACCTATGTGATAAAATTTGGCCAATCATCATTCACCTATTCTAAGATAACATTTCGCGCATGTTGACCATTTCAATTTCAACTGGCCCTATATCTCTTAAACCCTCAAGGGTTTCAAGGAACTCTAATAAGAGTTTTTAATAGGGTTTTGAAATTCCTGCCCTTTTTGACAATCTTATTGAAAATGATCTTAGTACCAACAAAAGTAAATATCAAATAAACAAAGTTAGAATAAACAACAAATAATTGAATATGTGATCTCTAAAATCATGACACTTCAGCGTAATTTATTACTACCTCCATCTATGATTAATTGTCTCATTTTGACTTTGACTGGTCAACCGTGTTCGACTTTGACTACAAATTTTTCTTAAATTATAACATTAAAATAAATAATAAAATTATATTATAAAAATTTAAGGTCTATATTTTCATAATATAATTTTATTATTTATTTTACTATTATAGTTTAAGAGTAATTTGTAGTCAAAGTTGAACATGATTGACCGGTCGAATTTAAAATGGAACAATTACTCATAGATGGAGGGAGTAGGCTATACCTCATCGACACACATTAGTTTTTAGGTGTGGCTTATATGCACTAATAATTTGCACCTTAGGTTACTACGTATTTAGGGGCGGTGCCAGCCCTGTAGATGGGGTGGGCTAGATCCGTGGTGCCCCAAAAACTTCAAACAAAACTTGTTTTATGTGTAGTTAAAGGCATTGTATTTACATACAACATAGTGGGCAGACGTTTTGGCAAAAGTTGGAAGTGGAGTTCATGCCGATATTGCAGCTTCCTTAGTTAACTCTGATTATGATTAGGGTATTAAAGAATCGATCTGATCGTGAGCGATCGTGATAAAGATCGGTCAAAGTTTGGATCGTGATCGAGATCGGTCAACGCGAGCTTGATCGTGATCATGATCGACTCATTTTGATCATGAATCGGTCACCTTGAAAAAATGATCGAAAGCTCGCGATCAGATCGTGATCAATAATAAATTTAATTTATATATTATTTTATTATTATGATTATATATATGTCTATCTTAACCTTGAATGTGTCCAACAACTTTCGAATCTATCTTATGTACTTTGAATTTATGTTAGTCTTATTTTCTGTAGTATTTGTAATAGATTGTATTTATGATCGACAAATTTACATAGTAAAAGCTAAAAAGGCTAATTTTTGTATTTTAACGAACCAAGCGATCGCGATCGTGATCAGCTCGTCATCAATGTGATCATTCACCAGCCGATCACGATCACAATTTTGTGAAGCTCGACGATCACGAGTCGATTATGATCAACCCTATATTTCTGACGATCATTGATCGATAGAGCCAACGATCAGATCGACTCGGCTCGTTAACAACCCTAACTATGATGATATGATAAATAATCACTCGATGCTTGTGTTTGATGAATGCCCTTTGTGGCTTAAACCTTCTGTAGATCAGGATTTAGTTAATACCTCCATTCGTTTTGTGAAAGTTCGGAATCGAGGTTAGGTAGGGTTGTATGTATATATGATGCACATTATATCTATGAAGTTGAGTTTTCCAAAAAATAAACATACTGGGTAGAAAAACTAAATTGTAACTTTGTGGTTTATTGGTAACTCTTATCTATTTCATCTCTACTGTCTCACGTTCAATTCCTATTTCTAGCATACTCTTTTCATTTACTTTCATTTTTTCATTATTTCTTTTCTATGGCGTATAAACTCTTAACTCGTTTCTTAAAAATGAATATAATATTCCTTTCCTTTAAAAAATTGTTGCATCAGTCAATATATAATAAATTTTTCATTTTCCATTAACCCCGAGTGATAATTTTTTCTGAATTCGCCACCGTATATATTTATCCATACCTCACATAACCAACAATTAAGGTGTAACTCCTCTAGTTGGTTAATGATTATTTGGGTTAACCTTAAACGGCAAAATTTTATTGAAATATGATACTAGTTACAAGAAAATGACTGTGCAAAAGGATTGCACCCCATAAAGATAGATACATCAACACCATTCCCTCCACCAAAAAATTTCAAACTGTACACATCATCATATATTGTTACGGACCCACGGAGTAAATCTAAATTAAACCCGAGATACTATAACTACTTATTTTATTTGATATAGCAATAATAATGTAACAGAACCCATAATGTAATGGAAACAAATGCATGCTATTCAATGGCAGGTAAACTGATTTAAAACTTGGTGTCTGTAGCTTTTGTAAGCGCCTACATGTAGTTTGGATTTTGGAATTTAATGGTTATTCTGTTAGGAGAATCCATGAGAATACTATATATGCATTTGATTACATTTGAGTTAATTGCCTTTGCCTGGATAATTCACTAGCCTTTCTAACAACTTTTCCATGCATGGTCAAACATATATCCAGAACATTACACGTGCGTGAATAATGGACTGAACAGAATCATTTCCCGACCAAACAAGACAGGGGTGGAACCAGGAACAAAACATCGTCGACGATTCCAAAACCGTGAAATGTAGCACCGCTCGTTATTTGGAACCATGCCACCTGAATGAAATCAGTAGAAGAGTAGAACAACCATTCCAAAACAAAAAAAAAGGAAAAATTACAGTTAGGTTAAGATGATTTATTGGAAATTATAATAAAACGAATGAGTTTTAAATTATTAGTAATTTGGGTTCAATATGCCAGAAACAAACTTTCTAATACTTTCTATGATCGTGTATGTCTGTTTTTTTAAATTGGTGCGTTAAGTCACTAAAAAACATATCTGGTGAAAATGTGATTAATGCATACAATGTGTCCGTCAATACATGAATGAGTTAAATCATTCAAAAACACATTGATGAGTATTCAATTGTGCTAAAATTCATGTCAAAGTTGTGGGAAAAAACTATACTGCCTATCGAAAATTAGGAACAAAGTGATTGTACTCACCACTTCTTGTTATTTGTTACTTCCTCCGTCCCTTCATAAATTTCCCATTTGTTTTGTTAAATATTTTTAACCTCCGTTTGACTCCACCAAAAAAAATATTTAGACTTATTATATTATGAAAGTAGAAATCTTATAATTTTTAAAATTACTTTTCTATGAAAATTAAGATTAATTCGGAATCAGACGGAGGCTAAAATAATTTAACAAAACAACTAGAAAACTTATACGGGTACGGAGGAACTACTTGAGTGGGGGTTGCATGAAGATATATATGAGACGGTCATGCATGCTGAACCAATTTGTAAGTAGCATGTTTAGAAATTGAAAATCGAGCACTGGGCACAGATTTTGTCCAAAACAACAATCCTACGCTGGCTCTCTGTCTCTTATTTCCTCACCCTCTCTTCTTTTTTTTATCTTCCACCTCCGATCGATCTGTTGTCCGACCAAATATTTAAATTCCGACTACCCATATCAAAACCAAATACATATTCTTGATCTCTCATTGAGAACTACTTCCTCCATTTCATTACAAACTTCTTCTTTGATCAACGGCAGTTATGTTTGACTCGTATATTACACCTAAATTATATTGATAATTTTTTTAAAAAAACTATTTAAAATACTACTAACTTATGAACTTTAATTATATAACTTTAAAAAATAATTGTATCGTACAATTTAGGATTAATGTGCGGTCAAACATGAAGCATGTTAACCGAATAGGAAGTTATTAATGAAATGGAGGAACTACGAGATACTGATTCAAGTTTCACATCCAATTACTTCGAAAAAAATGCAACAGATTTGAACATCATTCAGGTGATCTCAATGGATATCTGATTGTCATGGATCTACATGCTCAACTTCTTGGTCCATCACATATTCCACTCTCTTCATAGGCATCCCAAACAGAGTCGGATGATATATCAATTTCAAACTATTCCAATTTCCAATCCACATTCAATACACAATATGCGAAAGCCCATGTTGTCATATGGCGGCGCGGAGCAGCCGACCCCCAGAATATCGCGGGCCTATTTGAAGATTTTGAAAATTTAGTGTCAATCTTATAAAATAGAAATATGATTATCAAATGTGTAATAAAGATAAACTAATTTGGCTGAAATCAAAATCTAATATAATATTTTAAAGAAATCCTAAAAATAGTCACGACTTGTAGCGACAGATATTATCCTTGGCTAAATTAGCCACGAATCGGTGTTATAGTCACGAACTGAGTCTGGACGCTCAGCTGGTGCATGTCTAGGCCCGAGTTCGCGGGTTTTAGCCACGGATAGGATCTATCAGTGGCTAAATTAACCACGGATAAATTATTCGTGGCTAAACATGTTGACCTTTTAAAAAAAATTAAAAAAGAATTAAAGAATTAAAGAAAAAGAAAAATTAATTTTAGCCACGGATATATTCATGGCTAAAATCGAGATAAGTAACAAATCGGGCTTCTTCTTCCTCACTTATTTATTCCCATTTCTTCTCTCTATGCTCTAACTCTCTCCCCCAAATCGTCAAACACTTCCACCGTTCCACCACCGTGACTCCGCCTACTCAAGTAAGCATTTCCTCTCTCTATCTCTATTGTTCTTTCTCTCTATTCTTCTTCTCCTCTACTCACCTCTCTTTTTTCTCTATCTTGCAATAACCACCACTTAGCACCACCTCCACTTCGTCGAATCCACCACCATGCTACCATCCCCTTTCTCCAGTCCAATTAGTGCGATTCCAGTCCACTTTTTGGTCAATTTCAGGTATGAAACCTAAACCCTAATTTTCGGGTATTTGTTTTTTCTTTTGGTTTAATTCTACTTATTTATTTATTAATGGAGCTCAATTATGTTAATTTAGCTCATATGTTAATTCTGCCTAATTTTATTTTTTTAAAAAAAATTGTCAAATTTTAGTATTTTTAAAATTTTAAGTTTGTTAATTGTATAATGTTAATTGTTGTTGTTGTTAATGTAATTTTGAATGATGATAATGATAATGATTTGATTAAATCGTAGACTTAGATTAAATTAGTTATTGTTTAATTATTTAATTTTAGATTAAATTAAATTAAATTTAGAATTTAATTCATTGTTAATGTTAATTGTTGTTGTTGTTAATTCATTGTTAATGCTAGTGTTATGCATAGGGATTTGAAGCCTGAGAACTTCTTGTTTATTGGGTATGAGGATGTTGCCCTTAAAGCCACCAATTTCGGGCTCCACTGTGTTCTATAAGCCAGGTTATTATTTGCTCTTGATTTCTATTTTGGGTGGTGTTTGTTAAGTTAGTGATGTACAATTTTGTTTGATATTCGTGGATCAAGAGTGTGTTTGATTGTGATCCTTGTCTACATATGTGGACTGCCTATTAATTTGATTCTGTAATATTCTGATATTTCTGGTTAGTACAACTATAGAAATATCAGTTTTTGCTTATAGTTACCCTTAAAGACTATTTGTTCTTGGTTTTCATTTCAGTTTTTTAGTAGTATATGAGTAGTATGTTTCATAGATATGTGCCCATGGGACATACGGACTGTTTGTATGTATCTTGGCATTGATTTTGTGGTCTAGCTATTGTAGTTCATTTACAGTGTTTTCTTTCTGAGTTTCGAGTACTGTTTTTGATATTCTTGATTTGGGTCTTTGATCTTTCGTGTTGATTATTTTGACTGGCTATTAATTATGTTATGTTATACTGAATATTTTGTTATGCTATTGTGGATGGATCAAATATGATGTTGTATTCAAGATTATAGTCCAAGTATTGATAGGATTCAATAAGGACTATTTGTATATATCCTGAATTGGTGAATTTCGTTTGGTGGATTTGTTTGATGGTGTTGGATTTGTTTGTGGAGTGCAGGGGTCATTTTATACATTTTACTTAGTGGTGTTCCTCCATCCTGGGCAGGTATATATTTGTCCATATTCCATCAGAATTTTCTTATCGTTGCAGTGTCTACTATCAGTGGTTAACATCTTTAGTGCCTGCCTGTAGATGGATATATAACTTAGAGATAATCAGGTATTTCTATTTTCATTAGAGTTCATACTTGTACGATGTATTTCATATGCATTGTTAGATTGGGGTATTGTCTATTAGATTGAAGCATTGGCTATCAATAGCTAGGCAAATAGGTGTTTGGTCAAGTGGTACGATTCTCGCTAAATGCGAGAGGTCGCGAGTTCGATTCTCGCATCACCCCTTTGCATATATTTTAAAACAATATTTTATTATATTGTAGGTGCATTAAAGAAAATAAAAGAAATATTTTTTTAAGTCCACATTTAGCCACAGATAGATTTAGCCACGGATAAAATCTATCCGTGGCTAAGCCCAAAGCCCAGATTCAACCCGGTCAACCCTTTATCCGTCACAAAATCATCACCGAGCCGTCGCTAAATTTAGCCACGGATAGTATTCGTGGCTAAATAGTTGCTACGCCAAAAATGGCCACATCCTTATTAGTAACGGATCTATCCGTGGCTAAGGTCTTTTAGTCACCAATCGGCCTTTTTAGCCACGGATAGATTCGTGGCTAAAAACAAGTTTCTTTATAGTGATAGGGACAAAAATGTACTCTCAAATATTTAATTCGCCAAAAGTCAAATTAGCAAATCTAGATGTAGTTAAAACAACTTAACAAGGTAACATATGTAAAATGCTTGGCCCGTGGGCTATGTTTTGAAACCTAGACCCTATGTTTAAGCGAAAATCTCGGACGGTTCAACTCAGGTCATCTCGGAAGGTTGACCCGAATGATATCATAAATACATAAAATTATATAAAATTACTTTTAATTTAAAAACAAATACAATATATTCTTGAAAAAATATTAGCACACACATTTTTATATATATATATATATATATATATAGATATATATATATATATATATATATATATATATATATATATATATATATATATATATATATATATATATATATAACATTAAAATTCATAAAACTATTTAATAAAAAAAATCATAGTCATACACAATAAAGTAGAATGTTTTACATTACATTATAATACCAGTTGGCACAAGAAATCTTCACTTAGACTCGTAAGGTTTGGTGCGGAAGTGTATTGTCTGTTAATGATAACGCAATACTATTGAAATAGAAAATACAACATTACTATATATTGAAATAAACTGCAGGTGTTGTTCAGTATGTTGTCAACACACCGTACAACAAATATGAAAAGTGCAGAATTAAAACAGTAAAGTAAAGGACACGGACACGCCAAAGTTATTATTCCTGAAAACGCCTTCAGGGCTAAAAGACTGCAGATGGCAAGTCTACAAAAAGTGTAATCACCAAACACACCTTGGTATCACATGTGTTGCACAAATTCAACTAAGCTTACATGCAACTTGTGAAATCCACCTTGTAAAGAGAACTTTCGTCGTAATATCACTCTGAAATGAGATTGGTATGATGAGGATGAATTTTACCGCTTAGATAAACTACACAAGTGTTGCGAAAACTAAACTCTAACTCAAGTGTGTGAGTGCAAGTGTTTCTATTTCTTGATTGATGTGTTTGTGGTTGTCAAGCAAGTCGTCTCTCTTTTGTAAATTAAAGTGTGTGTTCAACGACTGGCAAGTACGTACTTGAACAGTCCACCTATATATATAGGTAGAAGTTTTGGAGACCAAGTAGAAATTCTTGGCGATGAGTAAACTTAGGAAATCAACAAACAACTGTAGAAACGGTCCAAACAACTACAACAGTAGATTAACTTCATTTGTCCAATAATCGTCGATCTAACCCAATAATATGGAGAGTTAACTCTAAATCGGTCACAACCGACTTGACTAGGTTGTAACAAACTCCATAAATCAAACATGTTTTTAGAAACAAAACATTCTATTTATAGCTCGAGCATGACTTGGTCTTCAGCTAGACTTGGGGAGCAAGTAAGGCATATTAGTATTTCTCCACCCTCCTAGAATATAGTATAATTTTTCCTTTTTGACCGCGTGGGAAAATAATTCCTAATTGGTTTTATAATCGATGGGTATAATTTGTAAACATGTACTTTCTCCGTCCCGTCCTAAACTTTTCATTTATTTTGTTAACTTTTTTTAGGCTCTACTTGATTTTGAATAAATCTTAGTTTATACCTGAAAAGTAATTTTGAAACTTATATTATGAAAATATTAGATTTTTCGAATTTCATAATATTTATTCAATTATTATTAGGGTCGTTTACGTACAACATCCTTTTGTTCAACCTAATTGTATCGAGCCCCTTCTTATTCTCAAGTTTGCGGTTAATACAGTTTTATTCAACTTTAGTTACATATAAGCCCACGACTTTGACTTTCACGCTCTTAACTGTGGAAAATACTTTTTTGCCCTCGTCGAAATTTTGAATTTTATTGCCAGCCAAACAGCTTAAACTTTTCTTTATTACACATTTAACCCAAATATTTTTCTTATTACAAAATTAAAACTTTACATTTCAAAATTAACCCACATAATTTAATGTATTTCAAAATGGTCTCAAAATTAAAACAAGGTCTTACAAATATTATATTTCAAAATAAGTCCTAAATTATTTTATTTTTTAAAAACAAAAAAATTATAGCTCCGTAATCGGAGCTTTTGCAACTCGACGATGGAGCTAACAGCTCCGACGAAGAAGCTGCGAAGCTCCGTTGTCGGAGTTGTATACAACTCCAAATCGAAGCTGTTAATAGCTCCGGTTTGGAGCTGTAAAACAGCTCCATTGGAACTGTTTAGCTCCGATTTGGTGTAAAACAGCTCCGAGCTCCAAATCGAAGCTGTTTAACAGCTCTGATTTGTAGACGTCAAGCTCCAGAATCGAAGTTTTGCTGCTCCCAACAGCTCCGATTACTACCGGAATAATTCCGGCACCAGAGATGGGAAAGAAGAAGAAGATAGGAAAAAAAGTAAGAAGAAAAGTATAACAGAAAAAGGAAAAAAAAAGAAAAGGAAAAAAAAAGGAAAGAGCTAAGGGCTTGTTTGTTTCATCAAAACTGAAAATTGAGTTTTCAACCGGTCAACACAAATTTGGTCCATGAATTTGGATGTAATATAAGTGAGTGTTATATGCAAAGAGGGACAACAGGAGGGTAGTGTATAATATTGTCTTATTATTATTTTAGTATGATTTTGGATTAGTTTGGGGTCAAACTGAGAATCGAAACACTCAACAAAATAAACTGAACTCGTGGGGTGGAACATAAGAGGTATAAGATTTATGCTTGATAAAAGATAACTTGCTCCCTAGACACCTAGTGTAGTCCAAAATCAAATCCATACTTCCTCTGTCCCAAAACAATTGCACCATTTTACCATTTTGGACGTCCCGTTAGAATTGCACCATTTCATTTTTTTGTCATATTTAAAATGACTTAATAATTGTATATTTCATCAACACATTTATTTATGTGGCCACAAAAGTCCCCCATAAACTAAAAGTAACCTACAATATCAATATAACTCAATATTTAACTTTTCTCCTTATTTTTTGTGTCGAAAAGTAAATGGTACAACTTCTCTCTGGGACGGAGGGAGTAGATCATAAATTTATTTACGGTGGGGCACATGGTGCAACAAATTCAAATTTGAGATAAAAGATTTATGCTTGATAAAAGATAACTTGCTCCCTAGACACCTAGTGTAGTCAAAAATCAAATCCATAGATCATAAATTTATTTACAGTGGGGCACGGTGCAACAAATTCAAATTTGAAATACAGTCAAATAAAATATAGCTCACAAATTCAATTCCCCTTGACACTCAATGCAACATGTTCAAAATCACAAGTCAAAATGTACAAATTGCTTTCCCGTAGAATATTTAGTGCAATCGGATCAAAACTCAAAAGGCATAGAGGTGGGCACCAACAGGGAAATGAAAAAGAATAAGAACATAGAAGTATTTAGCGAATGCTAAGAGGAAAGCAAGAAGTTCCTACAGTTAACGTCGAGCACAACCCAGCTCGAAAATGCCCCAAAAATTTTAATTATAGGTCCCAGACGGCCGAACCAGACGGCACAGCTGATAGCCACTAGTAACAACTTTGCTTAGGTTACCTATGTCTCAACACAAAACACACAAGACTAGGAAGTAGGCACTCACCAAAGCCAGTTCCAAACTACTCAAAATGTTGTTAATCGACATATGCCTATAGTATATGCAGAGAATAAAGAAAGAAATTTTAACAAAATGAAAAGTTCATACTGCTTCTCATTCAATTTTAATACCCAAAAATAGGCAATTATTCAACTGATGGAAATGATGGTAACATGAAACAGCAGAGTCAAGTCCACAGGATGAAATTCATCACATACTATTACACTCTGAAAACCAAAAAGCGCAAGTTAAGAAGCCAAAAGTTAATTAACATCCTGAGGGTAGGCGCAAAGCAGAAAAGACTTCAAGCAACTGAATGCATGTGGACAATCAGATCAATAACCCTGGAGCTGCAAATACACAAAACTCCGTGTCAATATTTTACTTGTAGCAACAAGAAACCTTTCAAGACAATAGGATGAAGCCAGAAACTTGTATAAAGAGCTTGGTGCTTGAAGTTTATTATCATTACCTGTAACCCCATTCGTTGTCGTACCACGACACAAGCTTCACAAAGTTCTTGCTCAAGGCAATTCCAGCTTTGGCATCAAAGATGCTTGATCTGCAAAACATTCGCCAGTGCGTCACATAAAAGTTATAAACACCATGCAAGCAGAGTTGTCAAAACGTTCACATCAGTGCGACATGCAGTTTCAACTTGATTCAAATGCATCTCACGCAAGTTGAATGCGTCTCACGCAAGTGGGAGCCGTTTGGTAGGGATTTTGGATTTGAAAATCGGATTTGGAAAATTTAGTGATAATCCAGATTTGGAAGTTCATGTAAACTTCCAAATTTGGTTCATACTTTCAGC
Source organism: Plantago ovata (assembly GCA_028274465.1). NCBI lineage: Eukaryota > Viridiplantae > Streptophyta > Magnoliopsida > Lamiales > Plantaginaceae > Plantago > Plantago ovata. The sequence goes on from CM051458.1 coordinate 6,773,164, forward strand.
ACAATGGTTTTGGAAATGCATCTTTTTAGCCTTCAAATCCAACTTCCACGCTTTTATGTCATTTGGAAAAGCCCATGTCCCAAATCCCATGCCAGGTAGCCGGATTTCAGCCACAAAATGTACGGCCCGGAACTATTTGGACGGGCAGCAAAAAGTCCCAAAAAGCAAACCAAACGTTGCAACTTCATCATTGGATTTGACCAAAAAGGGAAGGGAGCGAGAGCGTTTGGTAAACAGCTCCTTAGAGCTACATCCCAATTTTTACATATTCCTTGGATTTAACAGCCAGGAAAAGGAGACACCAATAGGAAGGGGGTTATCTAGATATTACAATTTTTTGAAAGGACAACAGGGTCCCTTCATCTGGAAAATAACTATTTACCACAAAAATGAATACACATAGACATCCTAGTTAATTACCTGCTGTCACCCAAGAAGTCGGTAGACACAACATCATCCTCGGTATAACCCAAAATGCCCTTAAGCTTGTTCTCAGATTCCTCTCTGCAAACACCAAGAGTAAAGTTAGTAATGTGTCACATGATATAACATAAACCTCAGTAATCACAACCAAATTGAAAATGAACTCACTTGATTGCAGCCTTGATTTCCTCGTAGGTCGCCTCTTTCTCTAGCCTAACTGTGAGGTCCACCACAGAAACATCAACAGTTGGAACACGGAAAGCCATCCCGGTTAATTTTCCATTAAGAGCTGGAAGGACCTTGCCAACAGCCTACATATGATACAGGAAATATATATCAATTCTCATTCAACTGAGTTGTAAATTAAGAAAGCTAATATAGTAGCTGATAAACTCAAAGTGATACCTTGGCGGCACCGGTGCTGCTAGGAATGATGTTGAATGAAGCAGCTCTTCCACCTCTCCAGTCCTTGCTTGATGGACCATCAACAGTTTTTTGGGTAGCTAAACAGTTACAGAAAACAAACTATAGAATCAATGCCCCGAGGAAAACCACATACTGGAGTTGAAACTAAATTGGGATAAGGGTGCAACTGACCGGTCATGGCATGGACGGTGGTCATGAGTCCCTCAACAATACCGAACCTATCATTAATAACCTGGCATAAATTCAAGTCTTGGTTAATACGGCAAATAAAACAAATAAAAACTCAACATTAAATTAAAGTGTGTGACCACTAACGCACAAACCTTGGCCAATGGAGCAAGGCAATTAGTAGTACAACTAGCGTTGGAAACAATGTTCAAGTCAGACTTGTACTCATTCTCATTGACACCAACAACGAACATGGGGGCATCTTTGCTTGGGGCAGAGATAACAACCTTCTTGGCACCACCCTGAATTTGATTCGAAAACAAATAAAACAGTTAATTACTTGAATAAGGTAATTCACGCAGTAGATCCAATTTGCTGTGAACTCGAGCCATTTCAATGACCAGTGAACTAAGCTACATAATATATATGCAAGAGTAAAACCAATGGTCAATTTCAAGTCTGATGACCTAAAACTACAGGAATTCATGTTTTGAAATGATTAGTGAATTCAATTCAAAGCTGGCTCAAAGAACAGTGAAATAAGCTACTCCCTCGGAATTCTTTTGATTTGTTGACTTTTTTTATCCCACCGAAAAACATAATTGATGAAATTATATTATGAAAGTATAGCCTCAATATTTTCATAATATAATTTCGTAAACTAACAGAAAGAATTAGTACATAACCAATGGCCAGTTTCAAAAAACAACAAAGCTAAGATTCAAAACATTATACTGCAGATAAGAGAAAAATAACTTAGGTTTACTAATTTAAAATAGAGAGATCCTTGTAAGCTAATAACCTAATATTCATACAAATTGAAGTGATGCATATCAAACAAGCATATCCAATGGTCTAAAAAGTATTGTGCAAACAATTTGGCTATAGAATATAGATCAAAATGATTCAAAAATCACCTTCAAGTGAGCAGCAGCTTTGTCCTTGTCAGTGAAGACTCCAGTGGACTCGATAACATACTCAGCACCAGCTTGAGCCCATGGAATCTCCTCAGGGTTCCTAACATTCATCAAAAACAAAATCATTACAATCATCTCAAAAACAAACAGAAAACATAGATCGTAAAACTGAGAAAGGCAGTAAAACACTACCTGAAGCCAAAAACGGCGACAGACTTCTCACCGAAGAGAAGAGTCTTCTCGTCCTTAACCTTCAAATCATGGTGCTTCCAGATGCCGTGAACAGTGTCATACTTGAACATGTAGGTCTGTTTTTACACATATTATCATCAGTTAAATTCGTACTGGTAACAAACAGATCAGAGAAAATTACAGATCATAGTAATAATTCATTAGTAATAATTGCCATGTAATCAGTGTTTTTACACATATTATCATCAGTTAAATTCATACTAGTAACAAACAGATCAGATAAAATTACAGATCATCAGAGTAATAATTAATTAGTAGTAGTAATTACCATGTAATCAGTGGTGATGAATGGATCATTGACAGCAACGAGCTCGATGTCGTCTCTCTGAAGAGCAACCCTAGCGACCAAACGTCCGATCCTTCCGAATCCTGGACAGTTAACATAAACGTGAGCATTTCAATTTCAATAACGTCGAAACAGAAACAACTAAAATTGATCGAGATCTTAGAGATCTAGCATACAAACAGAAGCAGGATGATGATTGAAGATAAGTGTACGAGTGTAAAGACATACCGTTGATACCGATCTTAATCTTAGCCATTTTTTTTTTTTCAGATTAGATGGGGAAAAGCAGAGAGAGTTTAGAGTGAGAAAGGAGAGTGGTGAAAATAGTGGGGCGTGGAAAAAGAGAGGTGAGTGGAAGGGTTATAAATAGGGACACACAAACCGGTGGGTTGGGTTTAAGCGGTTTGGTTTTCTTTTCTTTTCTTGTCTTGGGAAATAAGAAATGATTTTCGATATTAATATGATGGTGATATTATTATTAGAAGAAGAATATTTTAAAATGATTTGTAATGTTAACTTGTAGTATTATGAAAAAAAGTAGTCAAAGTACAACTCTTTTAATGAAGTATATCCCGTACATGTGCTAATTAGGTATTCTCCAATCCAACAGTTAGCTGAAAACTGAAAATTGTATTTCACTTGTGTCACGCATTTCACTAAATTAATCTTCATCTCCTCCGATATACTCCAACATACTTCAATAGTTGCTCCCTACTGATCCCCTATTTTTTATATATTTTATTATTATTTTCTTTCATCCCTTTTTCTCATTTTTTTTAAATTCATTGTTTTCATTTTAAAATAGGGTTCAATATCTTTTAAGTTACCTACTAGAACCTCTACTATCATAATTGTACACACTAGATAAACAATTACATTCTAGTACCCGAATTTGACTTTTTCACTTTTCAGTTATTGGATTTTGGTCGATCCAAACAACTTTAGTGAAAAAACATGGACTTACAATTTTCATAATTTTTCTTTTTTTTGTTCTTTTTTTCTTCTTTTTCTTTTTATTCTCACCCTTATTCTTTTCTATTTCTCCCTTTTTCTTTTTTCATCTTCTTCAATTTTCCGGTACCGTAATTATGTCCGGTACCGGAGCTCCGATCGGAGCTTCAAGTGACAGTGAAGCTCCGATCGAGCTTCACTCATGGAGCTTCACTATCACAGTGAAGCTAGCTACGACTGAAGCTCTGATCGGAGCTTCACTATTACAGTGAAGCTCGAATCGGAACTTCACACCCCCGATTTCAGGCTGTGGAGCTCTGATCTAGAGCTTCACATCTCCGATTGGGGTTGTCAAGCTTCGATCTGGAGCTTCACGCCCCAAATCGGAGCTGTGAAGTTCTGATAGCTCCGGTCGGAGCTCCGATCTTCTTTAACTTTTTTATTTTTTATTTTTTTTAATATATATTTCATTTTCAATATTAAGTTTATAGGGCTCATTTTGCAATAAAATTTTAGAAATTATGTAATTTAAAAAACAAAGAAAAAAGAAAAAGAAAGTTAAGGCCTTGTTTGGATCACTCAATGACATTTCTGTAATTAGAGCTAAGTCAACCCAATAAATCAGTTTCAGGTACTAGAACGTAATTGTTGATCTATATGGTACAATTTTGAGAAAGGGGTGTCTAGCAGGGTAGTATTCTGATATTAACTCTTTTAAAATATCATATAAATTATAAAATAATTCGGAATGCAATAAATATTACAAGACATACTTAATAAAAAATAGTACAAGAAATTTTCAAATAAAAAAATACACTCGTTGTAAGATTTGTGATTTTATCGTTATTTATGAAGAGACATTTATTTTTTAGAATTTTTGTAATAAAAATTACAGTATGTAATATACGTAGTAATAGTCTATTTTCCGAATTGTATTTTTTATTTTTTATTTATGCATTAACTATGAAAATAGAATAATAAATATAAAAAAGAAGAAAAAAAAAAGACATTATATACATATATGAAACCAAAGTTGACTAGTATACTATATATACACGGTATGTTCATCCCAATCACATTGACGAAAGGAAAAAAGACAAAAAAAAAAAAAAAAAAGCGAAAAGTAGAAAAGAAAAAAATAATATTATAAAACAGTTGAGTTTGAGCTCAAACTCAACTGTTGCCCCCGATGCTCCTCTGATGGAGTCGCAACTAGGGGAGCAACTCCCTAGTTGCGACTCTATTGGAGTCAGCCTTAACAAGTGTTAAAATTCTACTAATTTTTTTTTTATTTAAAGTTTAACTCAGTTGAGTCATTTCAAATTAATTTGAAGTTTTATATTTTGATCAACTATTATAGTCAAATTATACCTGGTTTGAGATTTCCAATGTGTATCTTCTTCTCTTTTTCTCTTTAATCCTTCAATTTAAATATTATTTATGCAATTAAATATTTCTCCATTTCTTACACATATAGCTAATCATTAAACAAATTTAATTCGTGTGCCATAAGCTAAAATTTTAAATAAAAAAAATGGGGGAAGTACAATTTTTAGTTTGTCAGTATTTGTGTTGATAGGTTTGACTATCCATCCTTATATTTAAAATATATATTTGGAGATAAAGCGAGTAAAGTTATGGATTTATTTTCCAACTTCTATTCATCTTAAAACTCTAAATACACTGAATTGTGTTTGATTAAAATAAGGCTATGTGCATTTTCTTCAAAATTGAAAGACACATTCTTTTATGTTTTTTAAGAGGTTGAAGTTGACATTTGAGAGGTTTGGTTTAATGTAGTACCACAAAAGCGTGTGTTTTGTGTGGAAAGTGGCATTAAATCGGGTGCCTGCTTGTGATAATCTTAAGAAAAGATCGACTTATTATTTTCGTTGGATGCTAGCTAGTGTGCGTTGTTGTCTTTGTGATGACGAAGAGGAAAGTCTTGATCATTTATTTCGTTGTTGTTCCATGGTGAGGAAAATTTGGGAAAGCACTACTTCTTGGCTGGACTGCGTGTTTGTTGTATGTGACTCCGTTGTGGATTTGATCAATGGCGCTCATTTAGTCGCTGGGAATACACATGGAAGGTTGCTAGAGTTTGATCATACAAGGAACACTTTGGATAATTTGAAAGGTGCGTAATGTTAAAAATTTTAAGGGTGTTGCGTATACTGAGGTCGAGGCGTTGGATATGCCAAAACATTCGCTCTGGCAGTGGTTAAGGAGTCGTGATGGTATTAATAGGAACTATGATCTCGCTTCTTGGATCCTTTATCCGGAATTATGTTGGCCAATCTAACTTTGTTGTCGGCCGTGTTTGTTGGTTGTTGGTCATGTTTGTTTGCTGATGGATTTTGCGTGTTGTTAACTGTTGGTCTTGGGCCTTGGCCCTTATACATGCTACTCACTTTAATGTTGTCTGATCCTTATTATTTCATTTGTTGGGGTATACAGTATGGGTTGTATAGTTTGTTTGCATCTTACTTTGGCGAATGTGATCGGTGTCAAAACCCATAAAGGAAAATCATTATTTGCGAATTTTGTCCCCAGACTTATTCCAAATGATATTCATCATTTCCGGACATGATTAGAATTGAAATGCCAATTCGTCACTCCCTTATTCTTGGCTTCCTTTTCGTAGGATGACATACTTAACGCGGGAGTGGTCAAGCTTTGTTTCGCCCTTAACGGTTGTAAAAGTTTGGTGCTTACATTTTTGTTTTGGTTGTAATTTTTTTGTAGTGCATACCTTTTGCACTAGAACTCACTTGTATCTATTTTGGTTGATCAATACAATTTTGCTGATTTCAAAAACAAAAGTGTGTGTACTAATCTTCTTTTTATTATTTTTTATCTTTTTTTAATACCCAATTTCCATCCAATTGTCCTATACGGTCAAAATCCGGACTGGATCGTATTTTAACGGTGCGGGATCGGACTTATTACGGTTCGGTATTCGGTCCTAGTAATTTGTTAATTTTTTATCCGGTTTGATTTTGGACCATTGCTCACCCTACTCTCGCTTATTCCTCCTTGACGCAGTGATAGAAGTTTTTATTGGTCTTGGAGGATCGTAGGATACCACCTCGTACCATGGCGAGTATTGATTGATTGAGTGGAGCGATAAAGGCTCAGATTGGGGTTATAAGGAGACTACATCAACGTTACTGATTGATTCGTTTTGTTTATTGATTGTTATTGATATATTACTATTTTCGGATTGATTTGTGTTTTCAGTTATATATATTACTATTTGGCTGTCATTCTTCTCACATGAACACCACTGAGATTTTTATTTCACACTCGTTTTTATCTCCCCTTCCTTGTAGGTGGTCAAAGCTAGAAGGCTCGGCCCCATAGATGTTCAGCCACCGGATGAGAGTGGGGCAGTTTTTGGGATTCGCTTTGAGCAAGAAAAAGAACCTAGATTCATTTTACGTTTGAAGTTAAATTTAGTTTGTTGAGTTTTCTATTAGAATTGGCACTTGGATTGAGCATCTGACGGGTGATTGGCTAGTTTCTTAAAAGAAGTCCTTTTCGTTAAAAAGTATTAAATTTTTGGGTCGTTACAAAACTTGCTAAGGAATCTGGATTTTTCCTCACCAATTTGTTTCTTGGGTGGTAACTTGTTTGGCAACTGTTTCATATCAAAATTGTTCAAATGGGAAGGTTCTAGACCCTTCGATGGAAAGAAAGGATTCGAGCAAAGGGACACATACCCTTTTTATCTTTTCGTGTGATGTGTACGTAAAGTCGTAAAGCATCAGAAAAATTGCATATTTGGTCCCTCAACTTCAAGTCGCCCTCGAACTTAGTCCCAAGTGATTTAAAAAAATGCAAATACGGTCCCCTCACACGCCAATACACAAATTAGGATGAATTAGGGATAACTAGGGCGAATTTGGATAATGACATGGATGATGAATTGGATAATAATTATATAAAAAAAAAAAGCAAATAAAAAAATAATAATAATAATAATATGTCGAAGCTCCGGATTGGAGCTTTTCTGATGTAGAGCTTTTTCCAATGGCGGAGCTTTAAAGCTCCACCATTGGAGCCGCCATGGGAGGGCGAAGCTGTATAGATCCGCCAATTTTTAAAAAGCTCAAAGCTCCGATCTGGAGCTCCCATGGTGGAGCTGTTCGACAATGGGCTTTTCTTTTTCCTCCGCCAGGTGCCTCAGGTGGTGGTTTAGATTGCTTCTTCTTCTTCTTTGAAGAACCATCTTCGGTCATCTTCACCGCATCAACTTAAAGTTAAAACCTGAAAGAGCTTTAAGTCGCTGCTACAGTGACAGCGGCGATGACGATAAGAAGAGGGGGGGGGGTTCATCTTCACAGCATCAGCTTTAAGTCGCAGCTACATTGAATGCCTCTATCTCGTCATTGGAGGAATTCATCAATTATTCTTGTTATGTTTCATGATATCTTCAATGAGTTGCTTATCGATTAGCACCTCGGTCACTTATTTTTCTCAGGGTAGTTTAAATTTGTTACGATAATTCAACTCTTTAATTAAGACTTGGAGCTCGTGAATGTCTCTATCGCATTCAATGAAGCTAAAATTGCAAGACTGATTTTTACCAAAGTTATACTGTATTTTTCTTTTACTTCTTCATCTTCGAAAGCCAGAACTGTGACATCAATAATATGCTGAGAGAAGTGTTTTACTAGGTGTTGGTTCACTGAGAAAATAACTCATGATTAGAGTAATTGTGATTCTGTGTTGACAGATGGGTTATGTCCATTCTGTTCGAGAGTCTTTAGTTTCGGGGTGATTGTAATTCACTCGACTAGAATAAACAAGCCATTTTGTTCCAGAGAAGAAGAAATTTCACAAAACAGGAACAGTACAAAAATCAACCAATTTCAGATGACAAGTTCATACTGGTTTTCATTCAATACCCAAAAAAGGTAATTATTTAACTGATGAAAATGATAACATGAAGCAGCGGAGTTGAGTCCGCTGGATGAAAGTTGTCACATAGTATTACACTCTGAATACCAAAAACACTGCAAGTTAAGAAGCCAAAACTTAATTAACATCCTGAGGATAGGCGCAAAGTAGAAAGACTTCAAGCAACTGAATGCATGTGGACGATCAGATCAATAACCCTGGAGCTGCAAATACACAAAACAACTCCGTGTCAATATATACTTGTAGCAACAAGAAATCTTTCAATAGGGAATTGGGTGAAGTCAGAAACTTGTATAAAGAGCTTGGTGCTTTAGGCCGATTGATTATCATTACCTGTAACCCCATTCGTTGTCGTACCACGACACAAGCTTCACAAAGTTCTTGCTCAAGGCAATTCCAGCCTTGGCGTCGAAGATGCTTGATCTGCAAAAGTCACCAGTGCATAACATAAAAGTTAAAACCATGTTCTCGGAGTTATCAAAATATTACATTAATGGCATTTTCAGAGGATAACAGGGTGCCTGGGTAATTCCGGAAAATAACAATTTGCCAAAAAAATCAATACACAAACATCCTTCAATTGCCAGTTAATTACCTGCTGTCACCCACGAAGTCAGTAGACACAACATCATCCTCAGTGTAGCCCAAAATGCCCTTAAGCTTGTTCTCAGATTCCTCCCTGCAAAGACCCAGAGTAAAATTAGTAATGCGTCACATGATATACCATAAACCTCAATGATCACAACCAAATCCGAAATAAACTCACTTGATTGCAGCCTTGATCTCCTCATAGGTGGCCTCTTTCTCTAGCCTAACGGTGAGATCCACCACTGAAACATCAACGGTGGGAACACGGAAAGCCATCCCGGTTAATTTTCCATTAAGAGCTGGAAGGACCTTGCCAACAGCCTACATATGATACAGGAAAAATATATCAATTCTACTGAGTTGTAAATTAAGAAAGCTAATATAGCAGCTGACAAACTCAAATTGATACCTTGGCCGCACCGGTGCTGCTAGGAATGATGTTGAATGAAGCAGCTCTTCCACCTCTCCAGTCCTTGCTTGATGGACCATCAACAGTTTTTTGGGTAGCTGAAAAATTACAGAAAACAAACTGGATCAATGCCCTGAGGCGAACTACATACTGGAGTTGAAACAAAATTGGGATTAGGATGCAACTGACCGGTCATGGCATGGACGGTGGTCATGAGTCCCTCAACAATACCGAACCTATCATTAATAACCTGGCATAAATTTTAAGTCCTGGTTAGTACAGCAAATAAAACAAACAAAAACCCAACATTAAATGAAAGAGTGTAATGACTCGTGCAGTCGTGAACAAACCTTGGCCAATGGAGCAAGGCAATTGGTAGTACAACTAGCGTTGGAAACAATGTTTAAGTCAGACTTGTATTCATTCTCATTGACACCAACAACGAACATGGGGGCATCTTTGCTTGGGGCAGAGATAACAACCTTCTTGGCACCACCCTGAATTTGGTACAAAAACCAATAATACAGTTAATTAAATGGTTATGGTAGGTTCTTCAAATAGTATTTTCAAATCAGAAGGATGATGGCCTAAACTACAGGAATTCATGTTTTGAAATGATTAGCGAACTCAAAGCCAGCTCAACATAAATATGCAAGTGTAAAACCAATGGCCATTAATTACAAAATTAAATTGCAAAACAACTAATAGTAATCCAAATTGAATATCAGGCGCAAAACTAAAATAAGAGAAACATAACTTCTAAAGATCAGGGTACTGATTCTGATTTAAATAGCTCAAAATCATATTCCAACACAACAACAACAAGTGTACATGACTTCTTTTAAGCTAACAGTAATACAAATTAATGTAATGCACACAAAACAAGCATAAAAAGTAAAAACACCTTGTCATATCCAAATCCAATGATCTAAAAAGTATTGTGCAAACAATTTGGCTATAGAATATAGATCAAAATGATTTAAAAATCACCTTCAAGTGAGCAGCAGCTTTGTCCTTGTCAGTGAAGACTCCAGTGGACTCGATAACATACTCAGCACCAGCTTGAGCCCATGGAATCTCCTCAGGGTTCCTAACATTCATCAAAAACAAAATCATTACAATCATCTCAAAAACAAACAGAAAACATAGATCGTAAAACTGAGAAAGGCAGTAAAACACTACCTGAAGCCAAAAACGGCGACAGACTTCTCACCGAAGAGAAGAGTCTTCTCGTCCTTAACCTTCAAATCATGGTGCTTCCAGATGCCGTGAACAGTGTCATACTTGAACATGTAGGTCTGTTTTTACAGATATTATCATCAGTTAAATTCATACTGGTAACAAACAGATCAGAGAAAATTACAGATCATAGTAATAATTCATTAGTAATAATTACCATGTAATCAGTGTTTTTACACATTATTATCAGTTAAATTCATACTAGCAACAAACAGATCAGAGAAAATTACAGATCATCAGATTAATAATTAATTAGTAGTAATAATTACCATGTAATCAGTGGTGATGAATGGATCATTGACAGCAACGAGCTCGATGTCGTCTCTCTGAAGAGCAACCCTAGCGACCAAACGTCCGATCCTTCCGAATCCTATTTACAACATAGTAAGCATTTCAAAAAAACAAAATGTAAAAATTGATCGATCGAAACAACAGGTAGAGAGATCTAGCATACAAACAGGATGGTTGAAGATGAGTAAAGGAGAGTAGAGGCTTACCATTGATACCGATCTTAATTTTGGCCATTTTTGGGATTGGATGAGGAAAATAAGCAGAGACGGAGATTAGAAGAGTTTTGAGTGAGAGCGGAGAGTGGTTGAGTTGAAGAGTAGGGCGTGGAAAAAGAGATGTGAGTGTGAGGTCATATATAGCGAGAGAGAAACCGGTTTAGTGAAACCGGTGGGTTGGGTTTAAGCGGTTTTGTTTTCATTTCTTGGGAAATAAGAAATCATTTTCCATTTTCTCTTTTTAGCAACTTGGAAAAAAAAAAAGAAAATAAATACTAATGAGTTACACATTAAGTCAATGTAATATTCGTCTCGAAACCAATTAATTTCATTTTTATTCGGTTCTTTTTAATTCAATTTTATTTAAATTAAATTTATTCGGTTGTGTTCATATTTGGGCGCCCGTTCATATTTACTTAGTTGTATTTTGCTTATTTGAAAAAAACGAAGACCAATTAATCATCCGTTTTTAAAATTGTTTTACGTTTGACTTTGAAATGGTTGTTTAGAAGGTTTGTTTAATAAGTATGGTACTTGGTTTAGTGTCAGGACACACAATAAAGTTATGAGATAAAAGTTTGTTAACAAATGAAAAGTAACAATTTAAAGACACATACATAAAAAGGCAAACCATTTAAAAGAATGTATGAGTATGATGGTGGTGGTGATATTATTACAAGAATTATGTAAAATTATTATTTGTAAATTTTGAAGATAAAATGATTAAGAAATTTTCGTGGTTTTAAAATTTGACATGAGTAAGGCCTACGATAGGGTTGAGTGGATTTTTTCTTGCAACGAGTGCTTGAGTCTTTAGCTTTGAGACTAATTTATTGATCTCGTCATCATGCTTAGTGTACGAACTGTCTCATATTTTGTCTTATTAAATTGAATTCAACTTGACCCAATCCAGCCGGGAGGGGAATCCGTAAGGGAGATACTCTTTCACCTTACTATTTATTTTTGTTACTGAGGTGTTGAGTGCCCTTATTCGTGATCCGAAGGAGAGGGAGGTGTTGCGAGGAGTTGTTCTGGCTCCTAGTGCTCCCAACTAGTACACCAAGAATCTCTCATCTTCTTTTGAGATGATACTTTAATCTTTTGTCTAGCTTCTAATTCTGCTGCTTTGATTTGGAGATTGGGGATATTTTATACCGTTATAGTATTGCTTATGGTTATGGCTAGGAACTTAATATGGATAAGTCCATTGTGGTCTTTAGTAGAAATGTTAGTGGAAATCATATTGAGGCGATTAGAAGCTGTTTGCATGTCCGAGTGGTTGATAAATATGACAATTACTTGGGTCTCCCTACTCAAATGGGGAGGTCGAAGAAAGAAGTTTTTGGGTGGTTAAGAGATAGGGTTTGGAAAAAGGTTCAGGGTTATGGTAATAGATTTCTCTCTAAAGCAGGAAAATAAGTCCTTACTAAATCTGTTATTCAAGTCATTCCTACTTATGTGATGAGTTGATTTAAACTTCCTCATTACCTTCTTAAGGAGATTGATTATGTTATTGGGCGGTTTTGGTAGGAAAATGGGAGAGATAGGAAGATCCATTGGGTTAAGTGGGATTCCCTTTGTGACTCTAAAAGGGAGGGGTATGGATTTTCATGATCTTCGTTCTTTTAATTTGGCCATGTTGGGTAAACAAGTTTGGAGAATTCTATATTATCCTGATTCCTTGCTTAGTAAGATTTTTTAAAGCCAAATGTTTCCCAAGTTCTGATATTTTTTATTTCTCCCTTAAAAACAATGCCTCTTTTACATGGAAGAGTATCTTAATTTAGAGCCCTTGATATTGTGAAGCAAGGTTGTAGATGGAGAATAGGTGATGGTGCCTATGTTAACGTTTGAAAAGACAATGGGTTGCCCCGTACACCTCATCTTAGGCCTTTTATCCCTAACTTAGTAGGCCTTCCAGACTTAACTATTTTTTGTTTGATTACTGATGGCTTATGGGATTTGGATTTGGTTTCTTCCATTTCCTGGGAAGATGTTTGTGCTTCTATATTAAAATTCATTTTGTGTAGTATTAGTGTGCCTGACCAAAGAATCTCGAACTATGAGAAACACGACCATTACTCGGTGAAATCTGCTTATCATTTAGCTAGGGGGCTACGCAAGCTGGAGTTATCTAACATGATGGGAGGGAGCAGTAGTACGAGTACAATGATCTGGGACCGAATTTGAAAAGTAAAAGTACCTCTGAAAATTAAAATTTTTGTTTGGAGAAGCTTGACGAATGCTTTACCTATGAAGTTTAATTTATTGCACATTGGTGTGGATACTATTGGTCTATGTCCTGTTTGCCAGTCCAGTTCGGAGTCTATCTTACACATTTTACGTGATTGCTCATTTGCTCGCTCGTACTGAACAGTCTCGCCTTTTTCACAGGTTACTATTGCTAGTGGGAGTATGTCCATGGTGGAGTGGGTCACTGCAGTTCGAAACAGTACAAATGCGGAGGAAATTACCCTTTTTTTTGCCTTGTTGGACAATTTGGGCAAATAGGAACACAATTGTTCACCAAGGGGATAGTTATGACGCAGTTCAGTCCGTTACCTATGTACATGTTCTGTTCTCACATCCCAGACTGCCGGAAAACATAGCACAGTGGCAGGCACCATATGTTGGCATAGTGAAGATAAACTTTGATGCTACAATTCAAAGTAGACATAATGGTGTGTGTATTGGCTTGGTGGCACGCAATGATCAAGGCAAAGTGTTGGCATGGAAGAGATGTTTTCTACCATCCATTCAAGATGTCGAAACTGTAGAGACGTTGGCTGCACGAGCAGCGGAACAACTGGGTGTCGACTTAAACTCACATTATCATGGTTATCATGGAGGGTGATTGTGTAAGGGTCATTCAACAATTGCAGAGTACCTCGCTTGCTAGCTCCGGAAGTATCATTGAGGATTGAGGAGATCAAGTTTTTAGTTTCTTTTTTCGATTCTTTTTCCTTTTCGTTTGTTAGTCGTGATTGTAATAAAGTGGCTCATTGTTAGCCCGTAATACTTTGATAGACAGTTTTGACTCCTCAACTCCTTCGTTTGACTCGCCCGATGTAAGGTGATTTGATGAATTATAATATGCTTTTATCTAAGGAAAAAAAAAAAAAGAGAAAATGATTTGGAATGTTACGGATATTACGAAGAAAGTGCACCTTTTGATTCATAAATTATAATCATAAAATTAACCCAAGCCGAGTTATTGCAAGCATCGGAACATGGGTGTGTTGGCTTGATAGGAGTTTGATGCTATTCAAATTCAGATCCCATCACAAACGCCCTTGTTAATTCATTATTACTACTAGCATAGCATCTTATTAAATTTCAGTTAAGTTATTAATCGGTTTTCTTAAACGAAGGATTTACTCATTAAAGTATGATTTAGTAACATTTATTTCGGAATATGGTGATTAACGATTAGGCACGAATCGATTATGCTTTTGGCATTGAAACGAAAGAAGGTAGTAGTAGACTACTACTAATCAACGTTATGGAACTATGGATTGTTCTAGAGTAAAATTGGAATATTCGGGAATAATTCATAAGCTTATGTTTGTTTTGGACACGGGACCTACAAATTCGAGTTCAAATATTCCATTATATTGTACGGTTCAACTTTTCAAGATAAGGAGGGTCATTTCATTTGTGGACCGGACATCTGGAATTGGATGCTAAAATAACTCGGTTGGGTTAGTGCCATAAGAATTCACGCTCGATCCTCGATCGAATTAATTAATCATACACAACGGATAGTGTGAAGAAAAAGAAAATAGAAAACCTGAAAACCATCACAAAGCCAAAGCATCATATTGGGCTCTTTTCCTATTTGGTTGTATACGGTGGGCACTAGGTGGCCTATGACCCTGGTTTTTTGTTATTGAAGGCGAAGCACATTGGAGTTTGTTTTACAAGTAGCAAGACCAATGCCACATAGTTCAAACTTCAAACACGTGTCTTCTGCCTTTTCTCCTCTGCATTTTTATTTTTCTTGGTTTTTAGTCGGGTGTCTTGTGAGTTGTGACTTTACATCCTTTTCCGGTACCAGACTGGCAGAGACAATTTGTGGAATTGTGGCTACAAGTTGTATCATTTTCAAACCCACCCAAAATATCAATCAATAGAATACAAGATAAAAAGTCAATAATAACAACATATCCGTTCCGATTAAAGTTCACTCCACCCCCCCAAAAAAATTATTCATTTTAATTTTTTCAAGAAATTTCAAATTTAATTACAAATTACTTTAAATTATAATAGTAAAATATATAACAAAATAATATCATAAAATTTTATTTCCTAAATATTTATTATCTAATTTTGTTATGCATTTTACAATTTCAATTTAAGAGTTGTAATCAAAATTGAAAATTGTTGACAAGAAAAATCAAGGTGGGTAAAATTTTCAAGGAAGAGAGAGTACCATTTTGTTGGCCCAATTCTAATATATAGGAAAATAAAAGTAAAAAAATAAATAATAAATTAACATAATATAAATATCGGATTACGAAATAATTTGTCAACAAAATTGTTATTAGGTTTAAGACATAATTTTCTTTTCTTTTCTCTTTTAACTAGGAAACATAATAAACTTGTTAGAAGCTTCAAACGAAATCCGTTAGGCTCCGTTTAGTAAAATTAGTTGATAAGCTAGCCAGAGTTGATAAACTAGCTTATAAGGTAGTTGATAAGTTAACCGATAAGTCAACTGATAAGCTAGCTGATTTTAGTGTACTTGTTTAGTGGATGAGTTGATAACTAGTTGATTTTACTTTACGTGTTTAGCGAATGAGCTTATGAGCCAACTGATAAAATGACAAAAAAAAAAGGACATTTCATGTTTTATAATAATAATAATAATAATGATGATGATGATAATAATAATAATACTAATACTAATAATAATAATAATAATACTAATAATACTAATAATAATAATAATAATAATAATAATAATAATAATAATGAGTTCTGGTTCTCTTTGGCACAGCTGGGTCTACAAGTATTACATTAAAAGTTCTACGATCTGGAGTGTGGTAGGGAAACATGGAGATAGTTACTGGTGGCATTCTCTTCTGCTTCTTCGCAATGAGATTCTTGAGAAGTTTGATAATCAAGCTATTGAAAGTATGCAGGGTATGGAGAAAAAAGAGAAGTTTAGATGTGTGTATGATCAATTGTGGCCTAAAAGTTCTGTTGTCACTTGGGCTCCGCTGGTTTGGAATAGATTTGTTGCGCCACGAGATAAGTTTTGCCTCTGGTTGGCTTGTCACGACCGGCTCCCCTTTAAAAGTAGGCTTTCCAGATGGGGTCTAGTTGATAATGATGTTTGCCCCTTGTGTAAATCTGCTCCTGAGACGATATCTCATATCCTTTCTGAGTACCCTGTCTCTAAGAAAATTCTGAAGGTTTTTTTGGCTCATATACATGTTTTCCAATCTGACCTTGATTTTGCAGGTTATCTGGATAGATTTGGACATGCAACTTGTAAAAATGGTGCCATTTTTCAGCTAAAAGCGTTCCTGTTCTGTTGTGTGATCTCGGGCATTTGGTGGTTTAGGAATGAATCCATTTTTAGTGCCCAAGTTCCAAGTGTGCAAGGTTATTGTAAACTTTTGGCCCAAAGTATTAGTACTAGGTTGCAGGTTTGTTGTGAGGTTAATAATAAATTTTCTAGAACTCTCTTGGCTCATCTTGTTAGTGTTTGAGCCTTCCCCCTCCCCCTGTTTGTTGTTTGTTGTTAAGGTGTTGTATATTCAGGCCTTTATCTCTGGTTCTTTACTGTTTATACATGATACTCTCACTTTTCCGAAGTGTTTGTTTGCTTGGCTGTGTATACAGGGATGTACAGGGACTATATACATTTTTCTTGCTCCCAGATTCTTATGTTCTGATTCTGGATACTCATTTACAGGGTTGTACAACTAATTTGATCTGGTATGTTTTCTCAACTTTGCAGAGCCATTATATAGCCCAGAAAGTTAAAGGAAGCACCTTGTTATTGTGCTCTTCTTTGAGTTGGAAAAAAGGTCGTGGCCCTGGAGTCATTGCCTTGGGAACTAAAGAAGATACATCAGCCTTATACATTTGAGAAATGGATTACAGCTTTGCTGGAGTTCATTGGGCTAGCTATTTGCAGAAAAGCTTTGTGCTTTAGAGTCCCTTAGATAAGAGTTTTGTACGTGAGTCTAGGGTCTTGTACCGTTTGGTTTCTTACCTATAGTTGCGATGACTATCAGGGGCTTTCTATTTGTTTGAGATATGCTTAGAGAATTGTAAGTATGATAGGGGCATACCCCACTTACTCATGTATAAATTTGGGCTTAATGAAGTTTAATTCTTTCAAAATAATAATAATAATAATGTTGTGGAGGCACCTGATTGTGGTGATGGTGTGGTTCATTTTACTATGTTTGACATCCCTGTACCTCGCTCTCCTGTTACTTCTTTGCCTGCTAGTGTTGCTTTGCCTGATACTCAGGGTTTTTCGCTGGCTTTTCTTGATGCTTTGTTGGCTAAGGGGTTACGCACTGTCAAGTCGATCCCTCCTAAGTGTCGCCTGGAGTTTTCGCGTGTTTTGAAGGGGGCTTTGGATGTTGTGGCTTCTTCTCCAGATGACCTTTCCTGTTGGATTCGTTTGCTTGCGCTACCTCTTTGTACGCTGAAGACTTTTTCTCCGAGAAGTAGTCTTGAGTGTAGGGCAGTTGTTAGGCGACAACGTCAGGAGGAGTGCATTACTTCTGCCCTCCGTACGTGGGACGTCGCTGGGGGTAGTTTTACAGCAGCTTCGTGACACTTTGGCCGCGGATTCGCCTTCTTTTCGTCAGGAGTCAGATCTTTGGGTGAAGCCAATATTCATCAGTGTCTGAGGAAGGTCAGTGATGGGCATTATTCTGCTGCTGTTTGGGTTCTTTCTTCATCTGGTGTTGCTTCTTATTCGGTTGATACCCTGGAGGCTTTGAAGGAAAAGCACCCTTCTTCTCCTTCCCCTTTTTTTGCCTCATTTACCTACTGGCCTTTGTCCACTTTCTGCCTCCAATACTACTGTTCGAGATATGATTCGTAGTTTCCCTCGTGGAACCTCTTGTGGTTGATATGGTCTACGAGCTCAGCACTTATTGGATTGTCTGGGCGGTGTTGCTGTTGCTCTCTCTGATGGTTTGATCACCTCCATCACTCGGGTGGTTCATCTTTTCTTAGAGGGTAAGTGCCCGCATGTTTTGGGTGATTATATTGCTAGTGCTCCTCTCACTCGCTGGTTAACCCGGGTGGTGGTATACGTCCTATTGCTGTGGGTACTGTTTGGCGGCGCCTGGTTTCTAAGGTGGGTGTTGTTTTGGTTGGCTCTTCTTTATCTAGGTACTTTGACGGTCTCCAGTTTGGTGTTGGGGTACCCTGTGGAGGTGAGGCTATTCTTCATGCCTTGAGTCGGTTCGTTGAGGCGAGAGGCAGAGAGGTGGGCTTGACCATGTTGTTAGTTGACTTTCCGAATGCTTTCAACATGGTGGATCGTGAGGTTATGTTGCTTGAGGTCCGTCGCCGTTGCCCCGTCCTTTCCCGTTGGGTTGAGTTCTGTTATTCCAGTCCGGCCAGGTTGTACTATGGGGAGCACATTCTTTGGTCTGGTCAGGGGGTCCAACAGGGCGATCGTTTGGGTCCTCTTCTCTTTGCTTTGGTTTTACACCCGCTGGTTTGTAAGATCAGGGATTCTTTTGACTTGTCCTTGCAGGCTTGGTGTTTAGATGATTGCACCATTGTTGGAGATACCTAGTTGTGGGAAAGGTTTTAAAGATGATCTTGGAGGACGGGCCGTGTTCTGCTCTTCACCTCAATGTTCACAAAACTGAGATTTTTTGGCCGGTGGAAGATCCGAGGAGTGGGGTTCCTGGTGTTTTTCCTCCTTTTATTGCCAGGCCACTCCGAGGGGTCAAAGTCCTAGGTGGCTCGGTCAGTGTGTGCCCCGATTTTAGTAGTGAGCTTGTGGTGAAGAGGGTGAATAAGACCATCGAGCTTATAGACTCTA
This sequence comes from Plantago ovata, assembly GCA_028274465.1. Classification (NCBI taxonomy): domain Eukaryota; kingdom Viridiplantae; phylum Streptophyta; class Magnoliopsida; order Lamiales; family Plantaginaceae; genus Plantago; species Plantago ovata. The sequence continues at coordinate 6,792,284 of CM051458.1, forward strand.
TCGCAAAGCTTAATGATCCGCAGTGTGAGTTGTTGTTGCTTCGTGCCTGTACGGGTATTTCGAAGCTCTATTTTGCTTTGCGCACTTGCCCTCCTGGTTTCTTTCAGCAGGCTCAGTTTTCTTTTGATCGGGCTCTCAGATCCTCCTTGGAGCGTATTGTTACGGCGTCGGGTCCCGGTTTTGGTGATTGGCAGTGGCGGCTTGCTACTTACCCTTTTCTTTTGGGGGGCTTGGTGTTTATACTGCTGCGGATGTTCGCCATTATGCCTTCATTGCTTCCCACCTTCAGTCTGCTGGTTTGCAGGCTAAACTCTTGTGCCCTTCTAGTATCACTTTTCTTGGACCTGCTTTTGATGGTGCCCTGTCTTTGTTATTGAGACCACAGATTCTGATATTTTGAGCAACCCCAGTGAGATCGCTGCCCCCAGACTTATGAAGAGACTGGCATATATATATTTCACGAAGGTTGCTGCTTCTGCAGAATCTGTTTTCTCTTTATCTCCTCGTCAGGTAGCTCTTTGGAAGTCTCAGCGAGGTGCCCATTCTTCTGATTGGTTGCGAGTTGTTCCTATTTCGGGTCTGGGGCAGACTATGAACGGGAGGACTTACAGGTGTGTACTGGGTTATCGGCTTGGCGTTGCTTTGTTTCCGGTGTCCATGCCTTGCTCTGCTTGCTCTCGGGTTTTTTACGGGGATTTGTTTGGTGACCATGCGGTGTCGTGTGCTGGGGTGGTGGGTATCAAGCACCGACGTAACCTTGTTCGGGACACTCTCTTGGATGTCTGTTTTCGATCTGACATCTCTGCTGGTAAGGAGGTGGATATTAGTTTGAGCGATGGGAGTGACAAGTCCCTCCGTCCTGCAGACTTGCTCCTTTATGCTTGGGATAGGGGACGGGATGTGTGTGTGGATCTGACCGGGTCTTTCCCCTTGACACGGTCTGGGTTGGTGGACTTTGTGCCTGGACATGCGATTGCTGATGCTGCCAAGCGCAAGTCTGCGAAGTATCGGGACTTGTGTGCGACTAAGGGATATGGATTCCTTCCTTTCTCTTTCTCGACACTTGGGGAGTTGTATGTTGATGTTGTGGATTTGCTTGTTAGATTCCGGGGTTTCGCTTTGGCTCAGGATGTTGGGGCACGCGCTGCTCATTTTATTTTTTCTAGAGTTAGTTTTTGTATTGCTAAGGGAATGGGAGCACAACTTGTTTCACGGTTGACCACTAACTTTGTGTAAAACATTCATTGTTTTTGATTTATTGAATTCCACTATAATAATAATAATAATAATAATAATAATAATAATAATAATAATAATTATAATTATTATTATTATTGTAACGACCCGACCAATCCGGCCGGCGTGGTTACTCATGGGCGCTCTCCGGGGTGATATGCTGGCCCCACAGACCAACACGGGTTCTAATCCGCGCACTTTGTCCTCACTCGTGTGCGCACCGGGAACTTCCCAGTGGGTCACCCATCCTAGAATTGCTCCAGAGCAAGCACGCTTAACTCTGAAGTTCTTCTAGGTGGATTCCCGAAAAGAAAGGTGCACCTTGATGGTATGAGTAGCGTTCTCAACCCTTTTAAGCTTCTGAAATCTGGGGCGTTACAATTATTATTATTATTATTATTATTATTATTATTATTATTATTATTATTATTATTATTATTATTATTATTATTATTAATATTGAAAAAAATAAAAAATAATAACCTCCAATATCCTTTGAGTCGGCCCAGTTTTCTCTTGATGAGGCTCTTCGATCCTCTTTGGAGTGTATTGTTACGGCGTCGGGGTCTGGCTTTGGTGATTGGCAGTGCGGCTTGCTACTTTGCCCTTTTCTTTTGGGGAGCTTGGTGTTTATACTGCTATGAATGTTCGACATCATGCCTTCATTGCTTCTCGCCTACTCTCTGCTTGGATGTAGGCTAAGCTCCTTTGTCCTTCTGGTATCACTTCTATTGGACCTGCTTTTGATGATGCCCTGTCTTTGTTTGTTGAGACCACATGTTCTGACCTTTTGAGTAAACCCAGTGAGATCGCTGCCCCCAGACTTATGAAGAAACTGACAGATATATATTTCATGAAGGTTGCTGCTTCTGCGGAATCTGTCTTCTCTTTGATCCTTTACATTCCGCCGATGTAGTTCTCTAATTTATATTTATATATATTTCCACAGGACAATGTTGTGGAAAATGTTGTCATGATGTCGTGACAACATTGAACTCAACATTCATGAGTTACATGTTTTTATTTTGCAGGTAGTAAATCAAGATCCGCCTGTTTTTACATAGTGCATCGGGCAATATAAATATTGCCTAAGAAAGGTTATATATGTGTTCTTTTAATTTCCGCTGTGTTATTTGAGTTTTATATAATCTTTCTACATGTGTGTTGTGTGACGTGTTTACACATAACCGGACTGAACACTGTTGATTATGTCTAGTATAAGTTCAAGTTATATTCTATACACACTTTCAATTGGCATCAAGAGTTGGTTACTCGCTTACTGTGTAATTGGACTTGATACTATGATAGAATCATCAAATCCAAACTATGGTAGAATGCCTATTCTTCATGGCTCAAATTACGATTATTGGATCATCCATATATGCAACTATTTCAAATCAATTGACCTAGGTGTGTGGAAAGCATGCAAAAATTACTAAGAAGAAAGTTACTCTAGAAGATAAGCTTTCTGTCACTAAGAAGAACCTTATTCTAGAAGGGAAACAAGTTGCAGTTAATAATGAAATTTTTTGAATGCAATTTATTTATGGATTGATATGCCTAATTTTCGACTTGTGTAGGATGCAGCATCAACAAAGGAAGCATGAGACATACGTCAAAGTCACTGTGAGGGAGATAAGACTATTAAGGAAACCAAACTTAGGCAATTCACAACAAAGTTCGATAACCTTATGATGAGAGATGATGAGGACATTCAAACCTTTTTTGCCAAACTTATGGATCTGTCCAATGAAGCAACCCTATTAGGTGAGTCCATCTCTAATCAAAATATGGTGAGCAAAGCTATTACATCTTTTCTTCTAGATGATTTTTTTGCAATAGAGAGACATGATTTATCTATTTTAGACTTCAAAAGTTTCACTGCCATGAAAGCAACAGCTGAGAGTAACCATGTTGACATAATACCAACCGCAACACATGATCAAAACATGTTTCTGGACTATACTTACCTTATTGCTGGTGGTGGGGTGAGTTCCTGGGACCCTGGAGTGGCATTGCACAATCTTGTAGAGAAGAAAAAGAGGAACCATGTGCAGAAAATGGGTACTCGTTCATCCCTTTTGCATTTTCTACGTCTGGGGAACTCGACAAGGAGGATTTGGATACACTTTCGCGTCTCAAGTATCTTTCTATCAGTCACTCCGATAAGGCTATGAGTTGTGTTTTTCTTTTTCATAGACTGAGTTTCCGTATTCAGAAGGGTGGGAGCATAACTTATTATTAAACTCCCATCTAACTTTACATGATAATAAAATTAGCATATTATTATAAATAATAATAATAATAATAATAATAATAATAATAATAATAATAATAATAATAATAATAATAATAATAATAATAATGACTAAATGATGGCTTTGGCGAAAGAAGAAAGAAAGAATTTTGATCGATCGGTTGTCTTATGGCGGCGCCGACTGTCTTCCGTTTAATCTTCGATCGGAGGTCGTTCACTCTTCAGGTAAGGGCACCGTACCACCTCGGTTTCCTCTTCTGGCCGGTTTTCCCCTTTTTAAGCTTTTTCTGGTGATCTGCGTTTTTCCTCGTCCAGAATTCTAGGCCGTTTTTTGTGCATTTTTTCTGTTGCCTGCTCTGTTTTCGGTGCTGTTTTGGTTTCTGGGGCTGACGTTTTTGGATTTTCTTTGGTGTGCTTTGGAGATTTGGAGGGTCTTTTTCCGTTTGGTTTGGTGTCGTGCGGCTCTGTTGTTGATTTTGCTTGCGGCCCATACTCTGTTTTCCTTGTTATATTTTTTCTTCCTTGTTCTGTTCTCCTGTGGTGTTAGTACTTGTTGGGTTCAGGTCGTGGGGGCTCTTTGTTCTGGCCAGGTCCATTTCAGGTCCTTTTTTGATTTTCTAGCTGGTCTGGGGTGCTTCCGGTGCTATGTTTTTGCGGCTTCAAGCTGTCCTTCGTCACGTGGTTTGGCTTGTGGCGCTCTGTTTTTTGTGTGGTTTGGTTTGGTTGTGGCTGCGTTTTGTGTTCTCTGGGGTGGTTTGATTCATTTTTCTTTTTGTCATGCCCGAGGTTGTGCGGTTCCATTGTCCATTTGTAGGACTTTGTGGGTGTAAGGACGGAAGTGAGAATGGTCTTGTTAGTAGCTATTTAATTAAGCACTTGCGTGAACGCCATTTCCGTGGGAAGGCAGAGGTTGTTACACGTAATGCTCTTGCTACTAGATTGGATGTTTATCTGTTTACTGAAGCCACTTTGAAGCGGATGGGTATTTGGTTGTGCGGAGCTTGCCTTACGACTCATATTGTTTATACTCGGTGTCGGCATGGTCGTAATAATGTTGTGGAACCTCCTGATTGTGGTGACAGTGCGGTTTGTTTCACTTTGTTTGACTTCCCAGTTAACCTGCTCCTGTTTCCTCGCGTGCTAGTGTTGGTGTGCCTGAGGCTCAGGGTTTTATGGTTGCATCTCTTGATGCTTTGTTGTCAAAGGGGTTGCGTACTGTCAAGTCGATCCCTCTTAGGTGTCGTCTGGGGTTTTCACGTGTTTTAATGGGGGCTTTGGATTATGTGGCTTCTTCTCTAGTTGATCTTTCTTGCTAGGTTCGCTTGCTCGTGCTCCCTCTTTGTACGCTCAAGACTTTTTCTCCGCGGAGTAGTCTTGAGTGTAGGGTAGTTGTTAGGTGTCAGTGTCAAGAGGAGTTATCACTTCTGCCTTCCGTACTTGGGACGTAGCTGGGGGAGTTTACATCTGCTTCGTGACACTTTGGCTGCGTATTCGCCTTCTTTTCGTCAGGAGTCGGATCCAGATTTGGGTGAAGCCAATATTCGACAGTGTCTTAGGAAGGTCAGTGATGTGCATTATTTCGCAGTTGTTCGGGTTCTTACTTCGTCCTGTGTTGCTCCTTACTCGGCTGATACTCTGGAGGCCTTGAAGGGAAATCACCCTTCTGCTCCTTTACCCGATGGTCTTTGTCCCCTTTTTGCCTCCAGTACTACTGTTTGAGATATGATTCGTAGTTTCCCTCGTGGAACCTCTTGTGGTAGAGATGGTTTGCGTGTTCAACACTTATTGGGTTGTCTGGGCGGTGCTGTTGATGCTCTCTCTGATGATTTGATCACCTCTATCACTCAGGTGGTTAATCTTTTCTTGGAGGGTAAGTGCTCGCATGTTTTGGGTGAGTATATTGCTAGTGCTCCCCTCACTCTGCTGGTTAAGCCGGGTGGTGGCATACGTCCTATTGCTGTGGGTACTGTTTGGCGTCGCCTGGTCTCTAAGGTAGGTGCTTTTTTGGTTGGCCCCTCTTTATCTGTGTATTTTGACGGTCTACAGTTTGATGTTGGGGTACCCTGTGGAGGTGAGACTATTCTTCATGCCTTGAGTCGGTTCGTAGAGGTGAGAGGCAGAGAGGTGGGCTTGACCATGTTGTTAGTTGACTTTCAGAATGCTTTCAACATGGTTGATCGTGAGGGTTTGTTACTTGAGGTTCGTCGTCGTTGTCCCGTTCTTTCCCGTTGAATTGAGTCTATTATTCTAGTCCGACCAGGTTGTACTATGGGGAGCACGTTCTATGGTTTGGCCAGGGGGTCCAGCAGGGCGATCCTTTGGGTCCTCTTTTTTTTGCTTCGGCTTTACACCCGTTGGTTTGTAAGATCAGAGATTCTTTTGACTTATCCTTGCAGGCTTGGTATTTAGATGATGACACCATTGTCGGAGGTACCTTAGTTGTGGGGAATGTCTTAGAGCTGATCTTGGAGGACGACCCGCGTTCTGGACTTCACCTCAATGTTCACAAAACTGAGATTTTTTGGCATGTGAAAGATCCGGGGAGTAGGATTCCTGGTGTTTTCCCTCTTTCTATCGCCAGGCCATTCCATGAGGTCAATGTTCTTGGTGGCTCTGTCAGTGTGTGTCCTGATTTCAATAGTGAGCTTGTGGTGAAGAGGGTGAATAAGACAGTTGAGCATATGGACTCTGTCGCGAAGTTTGATGATCCGTAGTGTGAGTTGTTGCTGCTTCGTGCTTGTACAAGCATTTCGAAGCTCTATTTTGATCTGCTCACTTGCCCTCCAGGTTTCTTTTAGTAGGCCCAGTTTTCTTTTGATCAGGCTCTCAGATCCTCTTTGGAGCGTATTGTTACAACGTCGGGGCCCAGTTTGGTGATTGGCAGTGGCGGTCGCTACTTTGCCCTTTTCTTTGGGGGGGGGGGGGCTGGTGTTTATACTGCTATGGATATTCGCCATTATGCCTTCATAGCTTTTCGTCTTCAGTCTGCTGGTTTGCATGCTAAGCTCATGTGTCTTTTTGGTATCACTTCTCTTGGACCTGCTTTTGATGGTGCCCTGTCTTTGTTTGTTGAGATCACAGGTCTTGACCTTTTGAGTAACCCAATGAGATCACTGCCCCTAGACTTATGAAGAGACTAGAAGATATATATTTTACGAAGGTTGTTGCTTCTGCGGAATCTGTCTTCTCTTTATCTCCCTGTCAGGTCGCTCTTTGGAAGTCTCAGCAAGGTGTCCATTCTTCTGATCGGTTGTGTGTGGTTCTTATTTCTGGTTTGGGAAAGACTATGAATGGGAGGACTTACACGTGTATTCTGGGCTATCGGCTTGGTGTCGCTTTGTTTCCGATGTCCAAGCCCTGCTCTACTTGCCCTCGGGTTTTTGATGGAGATTTGTTTGGTGATCATGCGGTGTCGTGTGCTAGGATGGTGGGTATCAAACACCGACATAAACTCGTTCGTTACACTCTTTTGGATGTCTGCTTCCGATCTGGTATTTCTACTGGTAAGGATGTGGATATTGGTTTGAGCGACGGGAGTGACAGGTCCCTTCATCCTCCAGACTTGCTCCTTTATGCTTAGGATAGGGGACGAGATGTTTGTGTTGATCTGCCCGGATTTTCCCCCTTGATTCGGTCCGGGATGATAGACTTTATGCCTGGACAGGTGGTTGCTGAGGCTGCCAAGCGCAAGTGTGCGAAGTACAGGGTGTGCAGCTAAGGGATGGTTTCCTTCCTTTCTCTTTCTCGGCACTTGGGGAGTTGGATGTTGATGATGTTGCTTTGCTTGTTAGAGTCTGGGGTTTCGCTTTGGCTCAGGATGCTGGGGCGCGTGCTGCTCATCATATTTTTTCTAGGATTAGTTTTGCTATTACTAAGGGAGTGGGAGCACAGCTTGTTTCGTGTAAACATTCGTTGTTTTTTATTTATTTAATTCCACTTTTATAATATAATAAGAATAATAATATTAATATTAATAATTCTATTTTGATCTGCTCACTTGCCCTCCAGGTTTCTTTTAGTAGGCCCAGTTTTCTTTTGATCAGGCTCTCAGATCCTCTTTGGAGCGTATTGTTACAACGTCGGGGCCCAGTTTGGTGATTGGCAGTGGCGGTCGCTACTTTGCCCTTTTCTTTGGAGGGGGGGGTGGTGTTTATACTGCTATGGATGTTCGCCATTATGCCTTCATAGCTTTTCGTCTTCAGTCTGCTGGTTTGCAGGCTAAGCTCATGTGTCTTTCTGGTATCACTTCTCTTGGACCTGCTTTTGATGGTGCCCTGTCTTTGTTTGTTGAGATCACAGGTCTTGATCTTTTGAGTAACCCCAATGAGATCACTGCCCCTAGACTTATGAAGAGACTGGAAGATATATATTTTACGAAGGTTGTTGCTTCTGCGGAATCTGTCTTCTCTTCATCTCCCTGTCAGGTCGCTCTTTGGAAGTCTCAGCAAGGTGCCCATTCTTCTGATCGGTTATGTGTGGTTCTTATTTCTGGTTTGGGGAAGACTATGAACAGGAGGACTTACACGTGTATTCTGGGCTATCGGCTTGGTGTCGCTTTGTTTCCGATGTCCAAGCCCTGCTCTACTTGCCCTCGGGTTTTTGATGGAGATTTGTTTGGTGATCATGCGGTGTCGTGTGCTAGGATGGTGGGTAACAAACACCGACATAAACTCGTTCGTTACACTCTTTTGGATGTCTGCTTCCGATCTGGTATTTCTACTGGTAAGGATGTGGATATTGGTTTGAGCGACGGGAGTGACAGGTCCCTTCGTCCTCCAGACTTGCTCCTTTATGCTTAGGATAGGGGACGGGATGTTTGTGTTGATCTGCCCGAATTTTCCCCCTTGATTCGGTCCGGGATGATGGACTTTATGCCTGGACAGGCGGTTGTTGAGGCTGTCAAGCGCAAGTGTGCGAAGTACAGGGTGTGCAGCTAAGGGATGGTTTCCTTCCTTTCTCAAGATTTCCCTTTCTTTTTTTTTTAGGGTTAGGTTAGGACGGTCTCGTCATTCACGAAATTTCCCTGTCTTCTTGGCACTTGGGGAGTTGGATGTTGATAATGTTGCTTTGCTTGTTAGAGTCTGGGGTTTCGCTTTGGCTCAGGATGCTGGGGCGCGTGCTGCTCATCATATTTTTTCTAGGATTAGTTTTGCTATTACTAAGGGAGTGGGAGCACAGCTTGTTTCGTGTAAACATTCGTTGTTTTTGATTATTTAATTCCACTTTTATAATATAATAAGAATAATAATATTAATATTAATAATCCTAAGTTGAGGCTTGGTTTTGCCAGACCTAATAATCCTAATCCGACCTGCTCGACTTTACTATGGTGATTCGGTTCTCTGGTCTTCTCAGGGGGTTCAGCAGGGGGATCCTTTGGGTCCTTTATTATTTTCCCTGGCTCTGCATCCGCTAGTTCATGCTATTCACCTGGCGTGTGAGCTCTCTCTTCTGGCGTGGTATCTTGATGACGTCACTATTATTGGTGATACTCTTATGGTTGCCAAGGCATTAGATATCATCCGTGTCAATGGTCCGGCTCGTGGGTTGCATCTGAATGTAGATAAGACAGAGCTTTTCTGGCCGGTGGAGGACCCTCGTGGTCGGATGGCTGGCCTTTTCCCTAATTCTATCTCTCGCCCGCTTCGAGGCATCAAGCTTCTTGGGGGCTCTGTTAGTGGGGACTCTGAGTTTTGCAATGATTTAGTTGCGCGTCGAGTTTCCAAGACCATTTCTCTGTTGGAGGCTATCCGCAGGCTTGATGACCCGCAGTGTGAGCTTCTTCTTCTTCGCAATTGTGCGGGGGTTGTGAAGTTGTCTTTTGCTTTGAGGACTTGCCCTCCTATGTCTCTAGGCGGTGCTCAGGTTCAGTTTGATCAGGCTTTGCGTACCTCATTGGAGTTGATTGTTACAGGCTCAGAACCCGGTTTTGGGAATTGGCAGTGGCGTCTTGCCACACTATCCATCAGACTCGGTGGTCTCGGGGTCTTGTGTGTTGAGGATGTCGGTCGATATGCCTTCATCGCCTCTCGCTTGCAGTCTAGCTCTTTGCAGGATCGGATTCTGGCGAGGTCTGGGGTTGACTCGCCTGGCTCTACCTTTCAGTCTGCTTTGGACGCTTTCTCGGCCTTTTGTGGTGTCGAATCTCACTCTGTTACCGCTAGCTCTTCTGCCCCCCAGTTCATGAAGTCTTTGGCAAAGAGCTATTTTGGTGTCATTGATGCACATCTGACGTCACGCTATGGTTTGAGTCGTCGACAGGAGGCTCTCCTTAGCTGTGTGCGCGCCCCCCATGCACATGATTACCTTTTCACCATTCCTATTGACGGGTTGGGGCAGCGGATGAACCCACGACAGTTTCGAGCTGTGTTGTGTTATCGCTTGGCGGTCCCTCTGTTCCCTGATGGATCTTCTTGCTCGAGTTGTCATGGGCATCGGATGGACTAGTGGGGAGACCACGCTGTCCACTATTCTAGTGAGGTGGGGGTGAAGTTCCGTCATAATCTTGTGCGCGATACATTGGTTGATATCTGTTCTAAGGTTGGTGTTGCGGTGCGGAAAGAGGTCCCTATGGGGTTCCTCTTTGATGATGGGCGGGACTTTCGTCCCGCGGATCTGTTGTTGTACAATTGGTCCCAAGGCAAAGACGCTTGTTTGGATGTCACGGGTGTCTCTCCCTTTGCTGGTGGGGGATTGGACTCTTGGGCTCCTGGAGCTGCTTTGCAGACGGCTGTTCAGAAGAAGAAGAGAAAGTATTCTTCTAAGTGTGCAGAGCACGGTTACTCGTTCATCCCTTTTGCCTTCTCTACTTTTGGGGAGCTCGACGAGGATGCTTTGGTTACTCTTTCGCGCCTCAAGCTCTTAGCTATTAGTCATTCTAATGATATTAGGAGTGGCGTTTTTCTTTTTTCTAGACTTAGTTTTTGTATTCAGAAAAGGGTGGGAGCACAACTTGTTTCTCGACTCCCTTCCAATTTTGAGTGATTAATAAAAGTCTAGTTTAAAAAAAATAAAAAAATAATAATAATAATAAGGTGGTCTGGTAGTAAGAGTGTTGGAGCGGCACATGAGAGGTCGGCGGTTCGAACCCCGATAGAAGCATAAGGTGGTTTAGACGTATTTGGATTTATAAGGTTTGGTATAGACGTGTGCATTTGGAGTTATAAGGTTGTAAATGTGTAGAGTAGGAGTAGCGTAGTTAAATTTCTCATTTCGAATAATAATAATAAGGAGGTGGATATTGGTTTGAGTGACGAGAGTGAAAGGTCCCTCCGTCCTGCAGACTTGCTCCTTTATGCTTGGGATAGGGGACGGGATGTTTGTGTGGATATGACCGCGTCTTTCCCCTTGATCCGGTCTGGGTTGGTGGACTTTGTGCCTAGACATGCGGCTGTTGATGCAGCCAGGCGCAAGTGTGCGAAGTATCGGGACTTTGTGTGCTGCTAAGGGATATGGATTCCTTCCTTTCTCTTTCTCGACACTTGGGGAGTTGGATGATGATGTTGTGGATTTGCTTGTTAGAATCCGGGATTTCGGTTTGGCTCAGGATGTTGGGGCGCGCGCTGCTCATTTTATTTTTTCTAGAGTTAGTTTTGCTATTGCTAAGGGTGTGGGAGCACAACTTATTTCTCGGTTGCCCACTAATTTTGTGTAAAACATTCGTTGTTTTTGATTTATTGAATTCCACTTCATAATAATAATAATAATAATAATAATAATAAATGTTTCTGATTTATTGAATTCCACTTCCTATAAAAAATATAAATAATGAAACTAATTTATTATTATTATTAAATGAAACTAAATTCAATTTAATGAATATATATGAGCTAGACTAAATTGGATGCATCTGAACTGAACTGTACTGTATGCATATGATACATTTGAATTAAATTGAAAATAACTGAAATGAACCGAAAATTATCAATTTTGAAACGAAGACTAACATAATCTCTTTTTAAGTGTATTTGTACATTTCTAAATGTTATAACCTAACAATTTATATTCTGCTAATGTTATAAGTAACCGGTTTTCTTGATTAATTTTGTACTAGCAACTCAGGCCCCAGAGGCTGGTCACTGAAATCCAACAACTGTAGTCTTTTTGTTACCGGGAGGCCATCAAACCGCAGATGGCTTGGCAAATTATGGAAGCTCCAAGTTCAACATGTCAAGTCACACAGAAGTAACCTCCTCTTCCTTGGGTTACAATTCAACTTTTGGTTTAGAAATTTGGAGCTCTTGCCCATTATGGTTAGAAGAATTTGTAACTAATGATATTTGGAACTCCACGCCTATCGAATTGTATCACGAGGAACTACAAGAGACGATGTACCACTATAACTACTTGTTTAATGTCAAGTAACTCTTTTGGTTTAAAAAAACTCTTTCATAATGCAAAAAGTGTAATATTGTCAACGACTAAAGCTCGATGATACTATGATGCCTATAAATTAAGAAATGCGGTGTCAACGATTAAAATGTACAATGGGAAAAAAATAAAAAATAAAAAATAAAATAGATGCTATAGCATGAAATGTGACATCACCGAGGCAGGCCTTAATCATGCATGCCCAACATCGATCTACATCTATTAATGGAGGCGAAGACCAAAATGGAAATAAGAAAAGAATGAATATTAATCAGCTTATTTACCATAGTACTAACCTTCAGTGTTTACCATAGTACTTTGAATTTAATGAATTTTGTTATGTTTAAAAGAAAATAGTGATGTACTAGTACCTCCATTTCATTAATAACTTTCTAATGTGACTATTCATCGCGAATTTTGACCACGTATAACTCCTAAATTACATTAGAGAAAAATATAATAAAATTATATTATGAAATTAAATGAAGTATATTTTTATAATCAACTTTTAATTTATATTGATACAGTTTAATTTAAAAACTATACGTGGTCAAAGGTCGCGATTAATAGTCCCCTTAAGAAGTTATTAATGAATGGAGTAAGTATAAGATAACTCCTCGAAGAGGCTTTTTTAAAGTAATTGAAACTTAAATCTTCAATTGTGACTTTAATGGAGGCTGTTTTGGACTATTATTTAATAGCTCATGGAAATGGGTACTAAATTGTAGCCTCCATTTAAGCTCTACAGTTATATAAAAAGTAATTTTTTAATTAGAAAATAGAATAATGAAGTAGTAGTATGTAGCACATGGATTCCACATCGAAGCCTTGAGCCCCCAAACAATTGGAGTCTTCAATTTGGAAGAGTTTTTTTTTTTTGCTTATATATATAAAGTCCCAATTAAATCCAAACCATAAAGAATGTTCTAACCAACTACACCACGAAACCATATTATTCATTCGGACAATTTTCATCTATGTACCTTTTAAAATGCCCTAATAACAATTTAGTCATTAATGATTCAAATATTGACAAATTTTGAACTGTGAAAAATTTATATTTACAATGGATGAAAAAAATCAACTTGATAGATGATGTCACATAAGAGAGTGCTATTATTCCAATTCTGCCCTTTTATTTTTACTTGTTTTTTTTTTCATCTAATAATATGTACACCTAAAATAAAAAACTTGGTAGATGAAAGAAAGCTCGTAATCCGTTTCTTTCCTTTATTATTCCAGATGGAAAAAATTAAATTCAAATCGGAGTTTCTTAATTAATTAATCCAAATGTCGATGTTCGTTTTGTAAAAGAATTGGATGTAGTAAAAATCTTCAGCCATGTTCCTTTTCTTTCCTTTATTATTCCACAACTGGATAAATAATTAAAATAAAAAAATTAAAATCTAAATCGGAACTTTCTTAATTAATTAATCCAAATTTTTATGTTCGTTTTGTGAAAAAATTGGACGGAGCAAAAATCTCCAACCATGGCCGGAGCTTTGAGTTTATTTATTTTTTTTATTTTTTTTAGATTTTGATTTTTTTTTTTAATATACAAAATTACACTTCTTCATGGAAAAGTTTAATTCAGATAAATTGAATGATATTATTGTCTTTTTAATACAAGTCAAATGGTTGCTAAAATTTTATCCTTCGTTATAATATTTAAAACATTAGGGACCTAATTATTCAGGGTGTTTTAAGGTAGTTTTATGTAAATTCTCCTATTCATTCTGCAAAAACAAGGTCAACTTATAGTGAAGTATAATACAGAACCTGAGACTCATCTGAGAGTCATAAGGTGGTGCAGCGGTAAGAAGTTGGATTAGTGAAGGACATGTGCATGGTTCAATCCCCATTGGTGGTGGAGTTATAAGGTTGGTTTAAGTGTGGATGACTAAGGTAGTTTAGAAAATTTATATAATATTAGTGTAGGAGTAGTTGTAATATTTCCAGTTTAAAAAAGATTAAATCAATAAGGATACGTAGCTTTCCAGGGAACATAAACTTGTGCATGTCTAAAATCTTTTTAGTGTATTAATCATTAATTTATATACTATATTTAGTTATGTGGTTATTAAAATTATTATTTATATTTATATTAAATCACTAAAAGGGAATCTGATTTTAGTGAATTGTTAAATACGTACTTAAAATATTATAGGGAATGAGTTAAAAACGATTTTAGATAAATTTTTATAGGGAAACTGTTGTGAATGACATAACCATCTTAGTTTAGAAATTACATTTTATTTTAGTACACGCTTTTGACCAAACCACGCACAAACCACTGTCCAATTTCATATTTTAACGCCGTCAAACAGCCAATATTTACTGCGCAGTAACTTCAGTCATATGGTTAGTACGTGAGGATCAAAATGTAACTGAACGAGAAAAAATATAATTAGATTATAATTGTTTTGTTACTGTAGAATTAAAAAAAACTAGTTGTTGGAGGGTTGTATTTTCTTATTTAAACACTTCCATACATCATTTTTCACTAAAAAGGAAAAAAAGAAAACCTCTTCCAGTGAAATGCAGCCTTAAGTTAAACTTCATGCAATTATGCCTATTTCTCTGGCATGGCATGGAAGATAACAACATTTCAGAAAAAAATTTAAAAAAAAATAATAAAACACCAAAAAAGAAGAAGCTCTGACTCGAGTTCCTTCAAAATTACACCTAGGGCTTATATAGTAACTAAAATACGGCAAAAAACAACAACAAACAACACCAAAATTGGGGTTTACCAGAGGAAATAGTAACTTTTACAATCGACTTTCAGTAGACTTGGTCGGCCATTTCAACATACCAGGACACCGTAAAAAGGTGAAGTTCTCCACAATCAAAAGACGACGACGAGTTTAACTGAATAAAAATAGAAGAATTTTGGTTAGAAAATGAGGGGCGGTGTTGGAGGGAAACTATAGCGGAACAAAAGAGAAGAAGGAGGGTGACGGTTGAAAATGGGGTTAATTGTTGGTAAAGACGATGAGTGAGGTAAAACTCTTTTCTTTTGGCTTAAGGGCGTGTTTGTTTGGTAAACTTAGATACCATATCAAAGTTGTAATTATATGTCAGTCAACGTCAAAATCACTCATTTTTGAACTAAAATGTAATTGTTCAACTAAGTTGATCCTTTTAGAAATCAACCCGCATAAGTGTCCTAAAAAATCAATTGGTTGTTTGGGCCTAAACTAAGTTGTGTGATTTGTCAAATAAGTGTCTCGGAAGCCTGGAAATATGACAATTATTTGATAAAACCACACAACTTAGTTCAAAGTCAAACACGGTACAAGTTTTCTCTATTTAGTAATGTAATTCAAATTTTGAGTTGTGTAAAGAACCACACTAGCGTGCGTACATATATCGACAGCCCGACGAAAGCTAGCTAGTTGCATTCAATTTCTGGAGATATGAGGATTGAGACCTCAAACCTGAATGGTCCCAAAAGGTAACATATACTTAGTATACAACAATCATCAAGAATTGATACATTATTACATATATATACCCCCTACCGAAAGACCCACTACCCCATTCATTAATTTGGTCCTGCAATCATCAAGTTTTGTAGAAATCTTTGATGGTTTATGGAGGGAATAGTATGGCGGATATGGAGTTAATATCAAATTATTACCTTTTTGATATCTTTAACTCAAAAAAGTAAAATTAGTATTCCTTCAATTCCAACAGAAGTGTTCGTTTGACTTTTTTCGATCAACAACTTTCAACTTTAACAGTTTAACTCACGATTACTCTTCAACTATATTGATAAAGTATTTAACGTAATTATATTATGAAAATATAGAATCTAAATTTTCATAATATAGTTTCGTCAAATATTTTATCATTATAGTTTTAGAGTAATTGAAAGTCAAAATTGAAAGGTGTTGACCGAAAAAAAGTCAAAACTTCTGGTGGAATGGAGGGAGTACCTGTTAGATATCTTTAACTCAAGAAAAGAATTTCTTAGTTTAACAATTATAGATTCGGACAAAATTCATTTTTGATTTGGCCAAACCCACTTTCTGAAATTTCATTTTCCCAACCAAACAAGCCCTAAGTTGTTTAGGCTTTTAAAATAAAAAATAAAAAGAAAAATATAATAACTAAATAAAAAAAGAGAAAGTTATATAAAACAAATTGGTGGTGGAGGTGAGCTCTGCCAAGTTGACGTTGGAGCTCTCCACCACTCCGTCATTTACGTAATTCATTTATTTATTAGTATTTTCTAATTTTTTATTATTTTTTTTCTTAAACCTGTTTGTTGCAAAATCCAATTTTCGAAATTGTATGTGGTTAACTCAAAATGGACTTATATCAATTATATAATTATATGTAATTGTCTTACTCTAATTACAACGCATGTTAAGTTAATGTTGATCTATGTAAACCTATTATGTTATTAAAAATTCTAAGAGATTACTAAAATTTCTTAGAATTAGTGACGCAAATTTTAACGACGCATAGCCCATACGTCGCTATTGCTAATTAGCGACGCATGGGCTTTGGTCGCTAAATTAGCGACGCATGGTTATGCGTCGCTAATTTTAGCGACCCGTAGCCCATGCGTCGCTAATTTTAGCGACCAAAGCTCAAGGGTCGCTAAATTAGCGACGCATGGTTATGCGTCGCTAATTTTAGCGACCCATAGCCCATGCGTCGCTAAAATTAGCGACGCATAACCATGCGTCGCTAATTTAGCGACCAAAGCTTAAGGGTCGCTAATTAGCGACGCATGGGCTATGGGTCGCAAAAACTGCATAATTTTCAGGTGGGTCTCCTCACATTCAACTGGAGCTATAGGGCTCATCTGTTATCGGATTGGTGCGCATAACCTACCGTTGGATACATCGTTGAGTTATCTACGCGTGGACGTTGATTTGAGGTTGATTCAATATCGTATGAAGGAGTTATGGATGAAATGGCTAGACTGCACTAATCTTGCACACTTGAACGACTCCAAAACCTTTATTCGAACTTCTGAATATGTGCTTCTAAGGTAAGTCTAAGTTTTTCCCAAATGAACTTCTTGGCTTAAATCGAACTACGGTCACTCACGAACATATCCATGGAGATCGAGAAACTTCAACAAGATCACTTTTGCAGCGTTTTAAGCTCAAAATCACAGTTTCGTACCTAAGTGCTTGAAACATGAAAAACATCAAAACGTGACACTATTCTACAAAACTAAAAGAAAAAAACACTTAAGAAATAAGGAGTGCACAAAGAATATAAAATAACACCAAAACTGAAGTCTGTAACTAAGTAACCCCAACCGTTCAAAAATAAACTATTAGTGTCTAAGTAACTCAATCGTTAAAAGAAATTAAAATTTAGTGACCTATTTCTTAGATAGTCCACTTAGTAATTGAGATATCTCAAACCGTATGAAGATATAAACGGTTTATAAATATAAACATATGAAAGTGACTATGAAGTGCAACAACTATATATTATCTAGAACTTATACAAGAATTATCACAAGTATTGGTAGTTGAGCGGTAAGGGTGTTGGGTTAGTAAGGTGTTGGGTAAGGATGTCCTAGGTTCGAAACCCAGAAAACACAAGGTGGACTTGAGAGGAGAATTTATTTTTAAAAAATTTTCCAGATTTAGCGACGCATGGGTCTATGCGTCGCTAAATTAGCGACGTTTGACCCCATGGGTCGCCTCGCCATTTAGCGACCAAGCGTTTAGCGATGCATTTTCTATGCGTCGCTAAGGCGTTTAGCGACGCATGAGGAGCAGTTTAGTGACGCATGGAGAGCAGTTTAGTGACGCATGGGAGCGTCACTAAAATGCATTTTTCTTGTAGTGCCTATGGATTTGAAATACACACATGAAATTTAATGGGACGAGCGAAAATGAAATAATTATGAAATTCAATATTAGGGATAACTAATGAATTGGATGGATTATAATTTTGCCTCTTTGTATGATTATTATGTTCAACGTAGACAATGTACAATACTCTTGGAAGAAAGAGAAAATACGTATTACAATTTTTAAATTTTTTTTTTAAACGACATTTTTTTTTATTAATACATGAGTATAATGAATGTTCTGAGACTGACAAATGTATTACAATAGTTTGCAAAATTAGGATGAAAGTGATAAAGTTAACCAATGTTTGTATGATCAGTTATGCCTCTCATAAGTGATGTGAAATAGTTTAATATGCTATCTCACGAGTAGGTCACGGTTAATTGACTCTAAATGTGCAATCATAAATATCATCTTTGGCCAAAGCTTAATCATCACCGGTTGAGTCATCCACATCCATCATCAATCTTGATTCTAATATAATGATAGAAAAATTCAACTTTTCTAAAAATTCCCACTAATAAAAAATTTTTTTTTATTTTTAACAACAAAAAAGTTCATTAAACCCAGATTAATGTACAAGAATAAGAGGAATATACCCCAATCATGATACAAGTTGTATCACTAAAATTCATACAAAATAGGGTCCAAACTAACCAATGAAATAATGGAAATAAAAAGACGACTTGAAACACAAAAGATTCTAACTAAGCTATGATCTCCGAATAATATAAAAGAGTGGAATTTCCACTTATAGTTAATTCCTTTTAACAATCATCACTTGAGAGGATATAATTAGAATATTGACTAGCATTTTTTCAGTTTCAGTTGATAGGCATATAAACTACACACCAAACATATAACTCCCTCGCTATTAGTGTTCTACCGCAAAATCAAATTGTTACGAATGGCAAACAATTTTACCACATTTTGGGACACAAATTCTTCCTCCTAATTCGGGTTTCAGGAACAATATATAAACTCCATTGAATCAACTGAAATAAAACATTGTCTACTGCGATCTAATTGTCTAGTGTTTTCTTGGGCTGCGAAAAGAGGAGAACTCACTCTTTCTCTACCAAGAAAAAGCGTGTGGTTCTCATTTCTCACTCTCGTTTTCGTTCCAGTGCTCTTTTTGCAGCTCCAAGAAAATGGGGAGATGGTTGAAGCCTGAGGTGAGCTTCCTCTTCTTGCTTTCTTCATTTGAAAATTCTTTTTATTATTTGCGGTTACTGCAAACGAGTAGGTCATTTTAAAATGCATATAAGGCTTATATGCCATTTTTTATTTATAATATATGTGCCATAATGTTAACATGATTTGAATTTTAGGTGTACCCTTTATTTGCCGCCGTTGGTACAGCCGTGGGTATTTGTGGTATGCAACTTGTGAGAAATATTTGTACTAATCCTGAAGTAAGGTAATTGGGTCTCTATTTCTCTACTTTTTACTCAACTAAAAAAAAGGTTAATAATTTAGAAAATAAAATTATATTTTGTGCCTAATTGTGAATCTTTAATGTATTACAGAGTTAATAAAGAAAATAGAGCAGCTGGTGTGCTTGAAAACTTCGAAGAGGGGCATAAATATGCCGAACATGCCCTTAGGAAGTATGTCCGTGGCAAGCGCCCTGAGGTCATGCCAAGGCTCAATAGTTTGTGGTCCGATCCTAAGTGAAACAAACAAAATATCGATGTTCAGAGAGATGATTTTCTTTAAATGTATTTTGTATTTCTGTGGTACACTTTTGTTTTAGTCTGAAATAAGGAAAACAAAATTAGAGGCTAGCAAGTATATTTTGTATTACGTTTTACCAATAGTCCAATAAATAAAGGCGAAATTTATTGCTAAAAGATACAATGCTTTGAAATTTTTATTTTTCAAAGTCAATGTACATCAGGTGGCTCAAAGGGGTGCACCGTGAACCAAAAACGGTCTACGAAAGCATTATGGGCCAGTAGATGGGCAACGTTAGTACAACCACATCTAAGAAAAGCAAATAAAATAATCTAAAAAAAAGTAGCTAAAAATATAGATTCCTCATTATTACTCCCAGAACAAGTCGGGGACTGCTTAAGCTTTGCAACTATTGCACAACAAGTAAACAATCTTCTTCCACCACGATATGCCTCACGTTTAAGTCCCTACCAATTAAGCTGGATATAACAGCTTTAGTGGCTAATGCCTCTGCAACTTTAGGGTCTTGGATGAATGCCGCGAATTTCCTTCTCCAGGCCAGGACCTCACCATGCTCATTTCTCGCCACGATTCCAAGCCCCGCACCATTTTGTTCGTGAAGAATGGCAGCATCAAAATTAATCATGAACCCAAAAGCTAAACCATTGGCCCTTCCTACAGTGATAATATATCACCTCAAGGACTGAAAAGAAACTCTCAGATTTTATTGGAGCAAAACAATTCCATGGAAGAATTTGGTAGCTTACACCCAAACAAATTGAAAGAAAAACAGAACTGTCAAATATTTGACAGTACGGCCTAACTAGTTACGCGCATCCTGCAATACACAATTACTGCGCAAAATTTCATCCAAGAAGCGAAAGACTAGTTATCTAGGAAACATCCATCCTAATGGGCAAAAACTACACCAGGTTCAATAATGAAGTATTCCTGTCTCAGGCAGCGACGGTCTGCTTTTCTGTGGACTCCTCAGCTTGCAAACTTTCATAGTATCTCACCAAAACATCCCATCCACCCGGACACATGAAACCGTCTGGAGGATTCTCACCAGTTCTTGCATATGTTCTCATCTACACAAGTTAACTTGAAATTGTTACAAGGAAGTTGATTTGTTTTGTTAGTCGTCTCTATGAAATCTCTTCACTAAACGTGCTAAATGCTTGCTTAACTGTTTTTGGAAAACACTGAGCACATTTTTAGTTTATAGATCAGTAAATATCACAAAAATATCTCTTCAGATTTTCTGATACTGGTGGGAACCAGAAAAATATGTACTCCAAATCACACACTTGCCTTGGTCCCAGATATGAATAAGAAATCTTTAGCCCGAGAGGGATCAAAAAATGCCATCTTCTTCTCCACAGTATCGTATGCAGCCACCTGCAGCATTGTGATTGACAATGTCAGAACACATTTGATAGCATTACGCATGGATTTCAATGAAAGCTTTATCCTATAAGTGCAAGTGAACATCATCACAAAAGAGTTCAGGAATTCGGAAGAAGTATATTTGTCAACCATTTCACAACCATCTACGAACTTTTTCATACAGTTCTCAACTAGAAGTAACGAAAAGGTACTGAAAAGAATGAGATAAAATCATGTGCCCTGAGGAAATGAGATAGCACAAATTTTCCAAGAAATGTCATGAGCATATTAATTTTCCATATGGCATGAGTACTTAAAATGTTTCTATTACGTTCAATGTGCATGTGAAATAATTCAATTGTACCACCTACCCTGAATGGTAAAATGTTCAACTTTTCAAGACCAGGTGCCATGCTTAGGACCTTCTTTCCATGATCTGGATCATACAAGTCCCTCTTTTCAGTTGGGTGACCCATCCCAGCAGGATCACGACCCACAATGTAAAAATTGGCCCCAGCATTTATTCTTGCCTTTGCATGCCACTGCACTTCAGTGGGTCCTGCATAGTGCATTGGCGAGGGGAAAATAGCCACAATTGTAGTTTGAGGATCAAGAACTCCATCTTCAAGTACCTACATGAGAATCAAAGCACTGAGTCAAATAAACGTCGGGAAAAATTAAGAAGATATTACCCTGCAGTTCGACTCTCACTACTTTTTAGTGAAACTTACTGGTATATATACAAGACTAGAGTTTGTAATTGTATTTTGGCTGAATGAACCAATTGCAGTTATGTGTAACGCATCCTAATGTTATAAAAGGAAGATAAAGAGTGAAATGATTATTTATACACACCTTGCTATGTTGTGCCATACGAACATCAAGTGGAACATCATCAGCCTTCGTGAAGCCTCCCAAAGGATGAAGCAAAAGAATTGGATTCTTAAACCCCATATCTAGAAGTCTCTTACGAGTATCATTCATTAGCAAAGCATGACCATTGTGTACTGGATTTCTCAGCTGGAAAGCAAAAACTGCATCTGCCTGGCGTTTGTCGAATTCGTTACGTAATTGTTGTGGAGAAAGCCTATAGTGATCAAGACCATCATTGTATTTGATAGGACTTAATACTTCCAGATCTCCACCAATAAGCCAATTTCCAGCTGGAGTAATAGCTTCCTCGACATATGGTAATCCTGGAGCAATGGTTCCCCATGTTCTAGCAATCCTTTCTTCTTTGTTATGCTTGTATATTTCGATGCTGTTAAAAAAGAATGCATGGCAGTCGGAATACAGTCAATTAAATTGCAGTGACATGATCACCTTTGGATACAAATATACGATGTTAAAAAGAATGCATTACAGTCAGAATACATTCCATTAAATTGCAGTGATATGATTGCCTTGGATACAAATATATGCAACAAATACCATGGCCGGTCTTACCTTTGAACAGCAAAACTTAATTGATAAGGGAACTCAACGAAGACCACTATACTTTCATTCAACCAAAAACCTTCTCAAACGGACTAATCCTTTGAAAGCTTCTTTTTCTCATGGCTTTTTGAGAATAATGTGTTCTAGTATTCATTTGTTAATGATCCCAAGCCAGAAAAGATTAAAACCAAAAAACAAAATAAATAAAAGAACAGCAAAATACCAAGTGAAGTCAGGGGCTGTATCTCCTTTTTTGTCACCTAGGAAAGCATGATCAAGTAACAGTGGTAGTTGATACAAGTAACTATCAAAACAATACATTGGCCAATGCAAATAGCAAATATGAAGCATAGCCACAACTCACAAGGCCTTGCTATGTTACGTATCGTGAAGAGCATTTAACATATTGACAAATAGCACTATGCATTTAGCTGGTGAAGATACTATATTCTATAAACAACTGAAGTACACATAAATAATAAGCAACTTGGTCCAGAAAAATAGCACACCACCAAACTGACAAGTACAGGTAGCGAAACAAGCAAGAGTGGTCTTTACGAACCACTTTATAAATATACAACCCGGGCCTAAGTTGGTAGATCAATGGCTCAGATAAAGGACCAATACAGAAAATAACACACTGTTTTCATCCTGATTTGCTTGATTCCAGGCTAAGAAGCATCGTTACAGGATACAGATACGTCAAGGATACGTTAAATTTTTTAATATGTATAACATGTTCTATAGTATATGATGTGATAAATAATAAAACCAAGACCATATTTCTTTATACAGGTTTCTTTCTTCTGATTATAGTTCTTCTAATAACCCTTTGACTGTTTTTTCTTTACTATCCATCCCTAAGCAAACCTTTGAACTCTTGTTTCTTATAACATATAAATAAAATAAAGG
This sequence comes from Plantago ovata, assembly GCA_028274465.1. Taxonomy (NCBI): domain Eukaryota; kingdom Viridiplantae; phylum Streptophyta; class Magnoliopsida; order Lamiales; family Plantaginaceae; genus Plantago; species Plantago ovata. Next base: position 6,815,393 of record CM051458.1, read on the forward strand.
AAAGGATAGGTATTCCAGAAGGATCTGAGTAAATACGTGTTGGAATCTCGCCGATACAGATACGTACACCCCACAGACATAATCACTGCTACATATCCAGGAGGACCAGGACATCCATTTCCGATTAATGATATTACTTGGTCACCATTTACTGCCATTGAATATGCTCTCCTAGTTATGATAGTATACAATCCTAGTACGATACAGAAATTGTTTTAACCTACTTCTACAATAGGAGAACTTGGAGTCCAGATAGGCAGAATGGGCTCTCCTACCTTACACGGTACCTTTTGATGTGCTGCTCACCAAAGGTCATATCTCAAACTAGTTATTTAATCCAATTATTGATGCTTTGCAGCCATGAATCAACTTCACAAAAGTCACAACGTTAACAAATGCATAAGAAAAACATATACTTTGGGACACGAAACCTCGGACCAGAGGATAATACCAGACCAAGAAAAGAATCCTTCTCCATACAAACAGAACAAGGAATCAATCATCAATATGGCTACCTATGTAGCTGTCTCGTACACTATCTAGAAAGAATACACAGTTTGATACAAGCAACAAAATTCCTTCATAAACCATGGCTCAGACCTAGGTTACTAATTTCAATGAATCAGCTAAGGATTAGTGCATCAAAAGGACATAGTTCTCTTTCAGATACATAGTTTCCGAAGCTGTATTTTCCATGTATGACAAAAACTTATTCACTAATTAGTACACACTTTTAAGTGCACACGCACTCACTAATCATGTTCACTATGCCCTCTCGGCATGATACAAAGACATACATATTCACTGCCTTATTGATGTAAAGCAATATATAAAACCAAAACCAATACATGATAAAGAAAATATGACAAGATTTAAAAAATAATAATAAAAAAAATCCAATACTGGTCCTTCCAAATAATACAGTTGAAAATTTCCCAATTAACAAAAATTCAACTCCTGTCTCTCACAATACATTCAGAAAGAAACACACAAGTACACAGTTGTGAAAAGAGGAGTGTCACTTCAGGAACCAGTTCATAAAAGTTACGACCCGGACCAAGATTGCCAGTTCCAATGAATCGGCTAAGGGCTAATACACATAAGAACACAGGGTTCTCATCCTGATTCGCATAATTTCTGGAACTCCAATTCAGATTAATGATATTACTTGTTCAAACATGTACACTCTTTACCCATACAAAGTCTCTAAGAATGATCACCTTGCAATCTAGCATGATAGGGAAATGTTACCCCACTGTTAGAATCAGATACTAATGTGGGCTCCCCCTAAGGTTGTTCTAGTCATCAACTTGTTCAATTATTTATGCCACCATAAAAGAACTACACATATGAAGCAACGCATAAAGTACTTGTCTATTTGCAAATGCTCTGCCCTTCTGATTATTAAAACTGCTAAAAGGTACTACTTCTCATCTACCCATCACTTCACTAAAACAAACATTTCGAGCTTCTTTTTAAGCTGATTAAGAGCATAACATAAACTGCTGTTCTTGTAAACAGTTCTCAGACATAAGCAAAAATGAGTTAAACTAACAACAAAATACAAAATCTACAAGAGCAATAAACTATAACAACACAAAAATCATCTAATACACGGATTCTATAGAAAAGCTAAACCAAACTAACCTGTTTAGAGTGCCAACCAAATCTCCACCGGGCCCGAATAAAGCAACGCTACTGGAACCCCCAATCTTCTCCTTAACCTCATCATCAATAGCCAACACAATGGGCAATGACATGTTAACAAAGCTACCATCTTTCATCCTCAATGAATTAAAATGCAAACTCTGCAAATACTCATCTTCCCTCATAAACCCCTTCAGAGGGCTAGCCCAACCCTCACTTATGACATGAACCCACTCAAGATCAATCTTTGTCAATCCCACTTTCGGCATTTTCTGGGCCTCAAAGATTTTGGCAGTCCTTTCGGTTTCAGGGACAACAAGATCCACCAAGGAGCCGCCATCAGGTTCAATCAAAGAGCTTTTGACCATTATTGAAGGATTATTAGATGGTAAAGATCGAATCTTTTGTTTGGAAAAGACTAATGGGGCTAATGGGTTGGGATGGTATATGGGTTTGGAGTGGAATTGAGTGGCTTTCTTGATTTTGGTAGAGTGCTTAGGACGATACGCATGTATGTTTGCTGTTGTACTGTGGTGTAGTTTAATTGTTAGTGACATTTTTATGCATGTAATGTGGTAATGATGGGTATTAAAGCAAGCAATCAGAGAATGTTGGAGCTTTTCTTAAGGAAAAACCAAGTGTAAAAGTGTTGAGAGAATTTGTGCTGGTTTGGTTGAGAGACATATCCTCCTCTATATTTAGACAAAGGGAGAAGTGTGCATGAGGGCCACATGGTAATAAGAAATGATGGCATCCACAAGTTTGCCAATTTGCGATGCTTTCAAGTTTCAACTTCAGTGGATCATTATTACCAATTGTGAGAAATACCATCGTGAAGAATAATAAAGCCGCAAATGAATTATTTTACACTAAAACAAGCCGTATTATTTCAGAAATAATAACACAAATAGATCACTTGATATCACGATCTGATCTACATTAGGGAGTTCATAGTTCATACTGCGTGTTGTTTTCCCTGGTTGTATATAGTTTAAACTCGCAGGTTCACAAATTTCTCTGTGTTCGTGACCCTGATCAATTTAAGGCATGCCAGCCAGACGAAGCTTCAAGCTGATGAACCGGAAGAAAATATATTGAACAGAGACAGAGACATGCAAAGGTCTATGCAAACTTGGTGCAGAAACAGCCTTACCAAGTCTTGATGATGTTCCCTGCATTTCAAAGTACAGTTCTTTCCTACAAAAAAACACACAGTATGCCTTGAAGTGACCAGCTTTCATAACCACTCAAATAAAATCCACAAGTGTAAAAAAAAAAAAAAAAAAAGAAAAAAAAAGAGAGAGAGAGAGAGAAAGAAACCTGAGCTCGGAAAGTCATAAATCACAATTAACACAAAGAAAAGGTAAAAGCTAAAAACTTGCACAAGAAATCCACAAGTCATAAGAACAATACAGCCATCCAAATTGCATTGTCAAAAGATTGAAATTTGATCAGAAAGAGAGAGGGATACAAAGGGCAAAAGTACTGGTAAAAATGCCTTCCAAGGAAACATTACATATGTGATATGAGCAATTAATCATAAGTATTAGCTAAACGACCATACGTTGACAGGTAAAGAGACTCCATGAAAGGATGCCAGCCAGCGACGCGTGTTTCACCATAAGGACTGCCACGATATCGAACGAACTCAAGGGCCTTGCTTTCCAAGTTGTACACAAAGATTTTCTGTCGGTAATTTAGGACAGCGACAACTGGGTTGGATGGTATCAGTGCCTCCAGCCTCAAATGGTTTGCTGCCATAACATTAACTGCATATTTGCTGCTCTTCTTTTTCTTCTTGCTTCCTAACAACAATGCTATCTCTTCGCACAAAGACTCATTGTCAATTGTGTGTACCAAGATCCATTTATCCTCAGTTTTGATATAGTCAGGCTTGTCACTACCATGTTCATTCATCAGGATCTTCCAAAATTTTATAGTCTCGCAACTGCTAGGGCTTAGCGACTCATAATTACTTGTGCCAGCCCAAATGAAATCATCAGTAGACACAGTTAATGTCAAGAAATGAGGTTTAGAGGGTGGCACCTTGATCAACTGCACACAGTTTTCAGCTCTATTAGAATCATAAACTATAATGCCTTCTTGCCCTGTATACCAACAAAACACACCTTTGTGCACAAATTGCTGGACGCATCTACACACATGAAGTACCTCAGTACACACCAGTGTTGATGTAACCCATTCTCCAGTCTTGGAAGAATAGGTCTCTATTACCATGGTATTGTCCTGCACTCTATCATAATCGATGGCAAGTCCCACAACTTTAAAACTCAGTACGAGTTCTTGCGTGTTTTCCTCGCAAACCAAACCCATATATTGAAGTGAACCCGCATTGGGCAGAGGTAACTGAACCCATGTTTTTGTAAGGGGGTTGACTACACAGTATCTGGGGTAATCATAGCAAAGGATGAGTCCATCCGAGATATTAGCAAAGTTGCCAAAACTACATGGGACTGGGCTTAATTTGTATTCAGTTTTCTTGATGACCGGCAATATGTTTATAGCTGGCCGAACAACTGGAACAGAAATCCTAGCATATGGACATCTCTCTTGGATAAATGCCAACAAACGTCTACCACCAACACCAGCACCACAAAGTCGCACATTTCTTGCTCTAACACGATAACACTCATAAAAATAAGGATCAGAGAGGATGCTATTCCATCTTTTAGAAACACACCTGAACTTGAAAACAAATTTAGGCGGCAATCGAACTAGTATCTCCATCAACACCTCGTCATTACCTTCGACTTTCTCTATAGTAATCTGTCTGGCCTTTTTAAAAGAAGTCTGCATTCTGCAAAAAGGGGTACATTCGAACAATCGCATATTAGTTTAGCAGAAATGGCCTAAACAAGAGGCATTTAAATTACATAACACATACACAGAATAAACAGGATACTAATATAGCAGCAATGGCCTAAACAAGAGGCATTTAAATACTAATTTTTAAAAAAAATGAAAAATGATGCAGCCATAGTAAGCAATAAGGAATAAGCAGTTTATATGTTGAACGATTAATCTCAGAAAAAAGATGCTGAGCAATAAATTAGAGACTAAAAACCAGCTGAAATGAAAATGTAAATCGGTATTGAAGCATATAATAATAATAAATAATCACAAATCTAAAAAATTAGGGATTTGCTCACAACAGGGTGAAGATTAGGGGATTGTTGTTGTTCACCTGAACTATCGTGTATTCGATTGCTTCTCCAATGAAATTGCTTGCTTGCAAGAGTGAGTTGAAAAGCTTTCAAGTTGGGAAGAAATGGTTATGGAGTATCGGAGTGGAGTAAAGTAGATTCAATTCAGCAACAATCCCTAATTTGGAATTTGGGGGTTCCTTCCTCTGCCACAAACCCTGATTAGTGATTAGTACGAGTAGTAGTATGTGTTTTATACACACAGGGATAGGGAGCGACTGAGCACTAGCTAAATAGAAAGTGAGAATTGCCATATTTAAAATAGGAATTTTTACAACCGGACCTACTAGTTCAGTTCAGATTCACCTAATAGCTTTTTATACTACAAATAAGTTCAGTTCAGATGCATTAATTTCAGTTCAGTTCAGACAATATACGCTATTTGGGATGGGATGGCTACTACTACTAGCACCCCCCCCCCCAAGAACCTCGTACAATGACAAGAATTGTATCTTAATATTTCAAGTTGATGCTCAAACGGGTACCTGCATACAAGTATATAACATAATTTATTTTCTTAATACCGCCTATTTTTCTTTACTTTGCATATATCCAGAGTAACACAAGAACTGTTGTTCTAGCATTGCACATAAAGGCAAATTTATTCTCCCCTGCTAATAGTCCTACTCTACCTACGAGGCTATATAACGGGATCAATTTGATGTCATTGTATTGAAAATATTTTATAGAAGTAATGGCCAGACCAAGTAAATAGCAGTTAGTCCGGTTTGGCTAAAAATACAAACAAAGACCGCATAAAAGATGACGAGAAAATACATATTGAAATGTCTATTGTGGGACCGTGAGTGTGTGTGTGTTTTTTTAGCAAGTCTTGTGAAGAATGTGACTAGAGTTTTGAAATTTATTTGTTTGAGTTTATTTCCATATACATAACATTCACCCTCCTTTGCTTTTGTTATTATTTTATTTTTTTAAAAGAATACCATAAAAATGGTTCAACCAAGTTTTCTTGGGTTCTTTTTAGGTTCGCTCCGATTTGATCCCGGTTCAAGGTGGTGTGAAATACAGTGCGGTTTTTTAATCTTCCAACCTGTTTTCAGTACTGGGCACTTGTTCAACTGGTCCAATCGGACTGTTGAATCCTGTCGATGGGTTTCAACCATATTTAGTAGTCGGCGTCCTGGAACTCGAAGTGCCAACGACTAGTAAACATGCATAGAATCAATCTACACGAGCTTATAGAGTTGGTTTCCATTTCATCAGTATGGAGCAAAAGTCAAACGAGCTTAGAATTAATGCATGATTTGGGCATATATCTTAGCTTATAATTGAAGGAAAACTTACATTAATCACGGCAATAAAACTAAGTCTATAAATTACTGCTTCTTTTTTAGGCCAAGATCTCATTGCAATATATAAACTTTAACAAGAAAACACTCCATTGACAGATAATTTCTGTCAACGAAATACACACACACACAAGGTTTCATTCATATCTGCACCTGTAATGGAGAAGAGTACAGGCAGGACACTATTAGTTTTAAGTGGTGGTGATGGTAGTAATATAGAGTTTCTGGAGAAAGCTGTATGTAACCATGATGGCTCCGAACAAATGGATGCCTACTAAAAAATCACTCACAACTCACAAGACCAATCTCGATACCAATTATCAATCTTACTGTAACTGTGTCCATATCTCAACCGAACAATGTCAATATAATCAAGATTGATTACCGTGTTATCGACTTTGCTACGAACAATACCTCGGAGCTAGTTTCTTCACGACAGATGATCGACAAGTCCATTCGAGTAAGCAGCTAGAACTTAGAATTGAGTTGCACTATTACATGCTCTATACTATGTGTTAACATTATTACACCATGACTTTCGTGCAGGATCAGGTGTCCCGCATGCTTCGTATTGGCCCTCGTTAACAGCTGCAACTTAAAGAATTTCACAGTAAAAATCCCCAAGCAGAATACAAAAGATTTGCCAGGATCTTTCGTTCTCCTACTCCTTTTGAAGATGTTGTCAAGTCGATTCTTCTCTGCAATTGCCCGTAAGTTGTTATCTACTATACTTTTGTACTAGTTCTGTTCTAGTTCAAGGGCAAAAAGGTGACCAACTCATTCATTACTTGTATGTAATTAGATGGGCGAGGTCGTTGGAAATGGCACATGCTCTTTGTGATCTGCAACACAAGATGCGTAATGGATTGATACGAAAGGTTAAGAGTCAGCGAACCTTGAAGAGGAAGCGACCTGCTGAGCATACTGATGCTGATGGTGATCATGGAAGTTTTCCAAGTCCAGAAGAACTAGCTTGTCTCGATGAGGAAATGCTAAATCAACACTGCAACTTGGGATACAGAGCCCGAATTATTCTAGAAATCGCACAAGGTGTATGTAACGGAAAAATCAACCTCCAGGATTTCGAACTAGAAACCAGTTCGGACACATTGTTCCGCAAACTCAACAGCATCAAAGGATTTGGTCCCTTCACTGTTGCAAATATCATGATGTGCCTTGGCTTTTATCTGCACATTCCCATTGATACTGAAACTGAAAAACATCTCCAACTGGTAGGTACTAATTTTTTTCTTCTTTCTAATTTATAGTATTGAACAAGATATATTCATTTGCTTCTGCAGGTGCATGAAAGGACTGATGTCAACAACAAAAATGTAATGGCTGCTGTTGCAGAAATTTATGACAAATATGCACCATATCAATGCTTGGTATACTGGTGAGTTTCACCACCAATAGAAATCATTTATGATTCGAAAAACAATAACTTATGGAAACTGGGTGCTGGTGCGCGCAGGATGGAGCACGTTGATTACAATGAGACTAAAATGGGGAAGTTAAGCGTTCTGCCTCCTTCAGAGTACCGTAATGTCGCCACCAACCAACTTCTGGACTAAAGCGAGCTTCGTGTAACTGAAGTAGTCAAGTCAAGCAAGCAATAGAAGTCAAGAGGAGAACCAAGAAATATGCTGCAGTTAGTTTTGTAAATAATATTCTGTAATATACTTCAGTTACACGAAGCTCGTTTTAGTCCAGAATTTGGTTGGTGGCAACATTATGGTATTCTGAAGAAGGGAGAACGCTTAACTTCCCCATTTTCGTGTCATAGTAATCAACGTGCTCCATCCTGCACCAACAGCCAATTTCCGTAAGTCGGTTGGTTTCATTTTTCCCCTTTTTTTTTTTTTTCCAGCCTTTTGCTATTATCATATCCCATGAATTGTTAGAGATAAAGACATTCTAAGAGAAGAAATTTCCCTCTCAATCAGCCTCAATTGTCAGAGATAAAGACAGTTTTTCAAGATCATATTGGACTAATGCAATAAATAAAACCTTATGTTTTGCAAGGCTATTTTCTTATTTTTTCCTGTACCATGTGCCAATTAATTAAAACACAAGTCAGACGTTCTGTTCTGAATTGATCTGCTGCCCTTTTTTTATTTTATTTTAAAGACAATAAGTATTCCTTTTTTTTTTTACTTATAAATTAGAGAAGCTCCATCCTGTAACCACCATATACTTGAACCAATCAAGAAAGGAAATCTTTTGGAGTTAAACTTCTAGTAGTACTTTTTATAGCAGCAAACCTTGTAGTAGTATTGGCAGCTTCCTCTTCTTCTTCTAATCAGAAAAACACCATGATTTTCTTGAATGTCTTGTCCATTTTAGAACAAGTTCAACATCTGATCGTAATATTTATACTCCAAGTAATGCTTCCTTTGATGCTGTTGAGTTTGCGGAACAATGTGTCCGAACTGGTTTCTAGTTCGAAATCCTGGAGGTTGATTTTTCCGTTACATACACCTTGTGCAATTTCTAGAATAATTCGGGCTCTGTACCCCAAGTTGCAGTGTTGATTTAGCGTTTCCTCATCGAGACAAGCTAGTTCTTCTGGACTTGGAAAACTTCCATAATCACCATCAGCATCAGTATGCTCAGCAGGTCGCTTCCTCTTCAAGGTTCGCTGACTCTTAACCTTTCGTACCTATCCATTACGCATCTTGTGTTGCAGATCACAAAGAGCCTGTGCCATTTCCAACGACCTCGCCCATCTAATTACATACAAGTAATGAATGAGTTGGTCACCTTTTTGCCCTTGAACTAGAACAGAACTAGTACAAAAGTATAGTAGATAACAACTTACGGGCAATTGCAGAGAAGAATCGACTTGACAACATCTTCAAAAGGAGTAGGAGAACGAAAGATCCTGCCAAATCCTTTGTATTCTGCTTGGGGATTTTTACTGTGAAATTCTTTAAGTTGCAGCTGTTCACGAGGGCCAATACGAAGCATGCGCGAAACCTGATCCTGCACCAAGTCATTGTGTGATAATGTTAACACAGTATAGAGCATGTAACAGTGCAACTCAATTCTAAGTTCTAGCTGCTTACTCGAATGGATTTGTCGATCATCTGTCGTGAAGAAACTAGCTCCGAGGTATTGTTCGTAGCTAAGTCGATAACACGGTAATCGATCTTTGATTATATTGCCATTGTTCGGTTGAGATATGGACACTGTAAAAGTAAGATTGATAATTGGTATGGAGAGTGGTCTTGTTAGTTATTTTTTAGTAGGGATCCATTTGTTTGGAGCCATCATGAAAAAGCCATGGTTACATACAGCTTTCTCCAGAAACTCTGTATTACTACCACCACCACCACCTAAAACTAATAGTGTCCTGCCTGTACTCTTCTCCATTACATGTGCAGATATGAAACTTTGTGTATGTGTATTTCTTTGACAGAAATTATCTGTTAATGGAGTGTTTTCTTGTTAAAGTTTATATATTGCAATGAGATCTTGGCCTAAAAAAGAAGCAATAATTTATAGACTTAGTTTTATTGCCGTGATTAATGTAAGTTTTCCTTCGATTATAAGCTAAGACCGACTCCAACTGAGATCCCCAAGTTGCGACTCCTAGAGTCTCATCTTGCTCAAGAGTTGAGCTTGAGCTCAACTGATGAGCTCAAGCTCAACTCATATTATTTATTTTTTTCTTTTGTTTTTTTTCTTTCTTTCGTTTTTCTTATTGTTGTGTTGATGAGTACATTAGTATACTACCACTACACTACTATTAGCGTGTTGATTTATATACTACTAACTATACTAGCGTGTTGATTTATATACTACTACCAGCGTCTTTTTATTTTTTCTTTTTTTCTTTTTTATGTTTATTATTTTATTTCCATATTTAATAATGCATAAATGAAAAAATAAAATAATATTTCACGAGCGTATTCTTTTAATTTGATAATCTATTGTACTATTTTTATTTAGTAATTTTTTAAAAATATTTATTGCATTTCGAAATATCATATAATGTTTTAAAATGAAATGAATAATTGATTAAAAAAACTTGATGGAAAAAAAGAGGATGAAATTAAAAAAAAAAAAAAAAAAAAAGAAGAAAGAGGATAGCAATGGGGATCAACTATTGGAGTATGTTAGAAGAGTAGGGGATTAAGTTAGTGGAATGGTTGACATGCGCAGTTGGATAAGTCCTTAGTATATGCCCAAATCATGCATTAATTCTAAGCTATTTGACTTTGGCTCCATTCTATAAGCTCGTGTAGATTCTATACCGTATTTAGTAGCCGTTGGCACTTACAGTTACAGGATGCAGACTATTAAATACGGTTGAACCCATCGACCGGATCCAAAAACCACCCCGTGAACTACGCCGCTTTGAAACCAGGATCAATCCGAGTAAACCATTAAACAGCCCAAGAAAACTCGGTTGAACCATTTTTATGGGGAATTCATTTTTACATATTAACAAAAAGCAAAGGAGAGTGAACGTTATGTAGTATTATTAAATTAAAGTAATATAATAAATCTGTTGATTCAATCAATTGATTGACCTACCAATCAATTTTAATCCGTTGATCTTGCTTATCCAATTTTAATCTGGTGCGTACATGTGTCATTAGTTAATTAAAAGATGTAGGGTTCGAATCCTGTTGGCGTGATTTTTCTCCATTATTTTTATTATTTTTTTATTGAAGGTGTTTGGTTCGAATCTTGTTGGCGTGATTTTTCTCTATTATTTGTATCATTATTTTAGTTGAAGGTGTTGGGTTCTAATCTTATTGACGTAATTTTTTTCTTTTTTATTTATTCTCTTCTTAAATTTTTATTTTTTAACATAAAGTTGTATGACATATTATACTTAATTTTAAAATATAACCATGATATGTTCTTATAAAAAAAAGACATACTTCCTCCGTCCAATAATAAATGTAACACTTGATTTTGTTGACTTTTTCGATGATCATTTTGACCTTAAATTATTCTTAAATCATACGATAAAAATAACTAAAAATATCATATTATGAAACTAGAATGTTTATATGAATCACTTGACAATATATTCAACTCATGAAAAATAACAATTAACTTGCGAAAAAGATGCATTGCAGATTTTGAAGTTGAATGTTTCTAAAGTTTAGAGATGTATCTGATGGTTCTTAACTCATCGGAAGAATACTTTTTGTATGTCTAATATAGTTCAATTCAAAACTATTAATTGCATAACTACAAAAACTATATACATTTATAGCACACCATTTATATTAAGTTTAATTACTCAATTAGTTATTTTTTTTATTATGTATGAAGTCATTATGTGAAAATTATATATTCACCATTTATTTCAATATATTATTTAATAAAACAATAATGTTTTACAAGATTACGCTTCACACGCTATACGCATAGCGTGTGACGCGGTTCCTAGTATGGAAATAAAAGCAAACAAATAAATTTCAGCTCTAGTCACGATTTTCACGAGACTTACTTAAAAAAGCAATCACGCACAAAGCACTAATGCACTATACATTTCAATACGAAGTATTTACAACGTTATTTTGAAGCGGTCTTTGTTTGTATTTATAGCCAAACCAGACTAACTGACTTTTACTTGGTCTGGCCATTACTTTTATAAAATATTTCCAATACAAAGACATCAAATTGATCCCAATATATAGCCTCATGGTTGGGCCCTTAACATGGGAAAATAAATTTGCCTTGATGTGCAAATGCTAGCAGTAGCAACAGTACTTGTTTTACTCTGGATGAATGCGAAGTAAAGAAATGTAGGCGGTATTTAAAAAAAATATTATGTTATATACTTGTATATATGCAGGTACCGTTTGAGTATCCAGTTTTGAAATATTAAGTTACACTACCAGACCCTTATGCATAAATAATGATAGGGTGTTACTATCACAGGTTATAAAAACCAGATAAGTAACTGTAACACTACATAACCCCAACCAGTTAACTGTAAGTCTGTAACACTAGATAACCTGAAACAGTAACACAAGATAACCCGTGCACCTGTTCATACGAGTCAAAATTTGCAGAAATATAATTTGGCACATGTATTTAGAGCAGTGGTGTTTGTGTGCAAGCTTATAGATCAAAATTGACAAAACTCACAAAAGCAACACTGAGCTAGCAAGCAATTTCGACGTCATATACGACGGAGTATACTGTTATCAATTTTGACAGAATAAGGTATAAAACCATACCCTATTCCAGAGCAATTAGTAACAAAATAGTAACAAAAAAACTAAGTTCTACCTCCGTCCTCCATATCCAACCTATTATTCATTGTTGATAGGCCACTCAAACCTTTTAACATTCTAATGGAAAAAATTACTCAATAATTCGAGCATGTGGAGAATTCGAAAGTATGTGGAGGACGTTTATCAAAAACATATGTCGATGAATTTAAGCCTTGGCTGGAACCTCAGCAGGAGCAGCACCACCAGTTGTCGGCCTGGGATCAAAATACCAGTGCACATCATTAGTCGACTGACAATGCAAAAGAGCTCATAATTTAGAGTCAAAAGAGTCGAGGGAAGAATAACTTACAATCCTACAAAGACTTTGAAAGCATCATAGATACCCCATTGAGCTCCAGTGAGAGTTCCAATCATAACAATACGAAGTGGTAGTCCACGGGTGAAGAGACCCCACACTCCAAGCTTTTTAACAGCCTAGAAAAAGAAGGAAAAGGAAAAGTTTAGCAATTACTGCTACATAAAGTCACAGAATAGGAGAGACTAGTATACTACTCACATCGCCAACAGTAGATCCCTTTGCATTGTTGAGGAAAGAGACAAGGTTATCAGCTGGATGTGATACCACAGCACATAGAACACCAGCAACATATCCACCAGCAAAACTAACACCAAGCTGGAAAGGCTTACTACATTCATTTTTAGGTGTGGGAATGGCATGCTTGTATAAAAGCTCCACAATAGTCTCGAATGAAGCAAACTTCATCATGGTGTCTGCAATTGAAACAAGGTTGTATACTTTCAATACAAAGGTTATATATTATAATTTAGTTCATACATATCGATAGGATAATAGGACATATGCTTTCCACATCGAACTAACACAAGACAATTTAGGGAAGGGCCGAAGGGGCAAAGATGGATGCTGGAAACATGCTGGATTTCAAAAGCTAGTGGACTAGAATCAGGATTCAAAAGATTTTGTAGAACTTTAACTACCATCACATAAACAAAGAAAAAACAGATTGCAGAATAGCTTGGTCTAAAATCAGTAAATTAGCACACGTCTCTACACTATAGAACAATCTAAGGGAAGTGCCCAACATACGAAGATCTATCGGACACGTATAACAGTGTAATCCAACAATGCATATAACTGTCATCATGAAAATATAACAGTATGAAGACAGACTTACATGGAATCTGACGCCCCCAAAGTGGCACAATACCCTTGTACAGCCTGAAAAAGTTGAAAAACAATAGTTTATTGTTATTGCATCACCAAAATTCACCCATGAAAAAGTGGAATAGAGAAGACAAAGTGGAATAGAGAAGACAAAGTCTACTTACCCAAGTGCACCTTCAGATCTCACAAACTTGGGAAGCCCATCAGACAAGCCTCTAGCAAAACCAGGTTGAGTCTGTACACGAACCTTCACAGCTTCCATGGGGCACAGCGCAACATCAGCAATCACCTCAGCAGATGCAGAACCAGCAAGATAGATCAAAGTCTTATATTTAGCTGCGTTCTCCGGTCCAGCAAGGTCAGAGTAGTACTTCTTGAAGAACTCATAGAATCCAAACTTGCAAGCTCCCTGAGCACTGTAACCAAGCAAGGTCGGGACCCATCCCCTGAAGAAACCCCTGACTCCTTGCTCCTTCAGCAACACTCCGAAACCTGATGATATGCTCTTGTACTTCGCAGGGTCAATCTGAAACAATATAGAAAATTGATTCAGCTCAAGCAATTCATCATATGCATTTTAACTGCCTAGGAGATAAAATAGGTGTAGCAGCTTCACAGGTTAGATCCAAGGAGTCAAACAACAGCCTATAGCTGCTTTCTCAGACTCCAGACAACCTTTAACATGACCTATGAGGTGGTATTGCTAATATTAACTCTCACTAGATCTATAAGATGACATGATTGAGGAAACTAAACCAGATCCTAGCTGCAAACTCCCTCAGAATTCCAGAAACCAATGGAAACCACACACACAGATATAGATCATGACACCATAGCTGATATTATAGATACACAGAAACCACAAAGAGATACATATTTTAGATGCACAGAAACCACATAGATACAGATGCTAATTCTGAGGTTTATGAGATCTAAACAACCAAGGACTTACCCAAATGAGATTCTAGCTATGTTCATTGTCAGTAATAGCACCACAAATAATGCAAACCACACACAGAGATATAGATCATGATACCATACCTGGTATTTTAGGCACACAGTAACCACAAAGAGAAGCACAGATGCCAATTCTAAGGGTTTACAAGATCTAAACAACCAAGGACTTGTCGAAATCAGATTCTAGCTATGTTCACCATCAGTAATAGCACCAGAAACCAATGGAAACCACACATAGAGAAATGGATCATAACACCATATGCAGGTCTTTTAGATACATAGTAACCACAGAGAGAAGATGATAATTCTAAGGGTTTATGAGATCTAAATAGCAAAGGACTCGTCCAAATCAGATTCTCTAGCTAGTAACTCATCAGTAATAACACCAGAAACCAATGGAAACCACACACAGAGACACATCATGAGACTATACGCTGAAGTTTTATATTCACAATAACAACAGAGATGCATAAACGCTGATTATAAGGTTTACGAGATCTAAACACCTCATTCGATTCTAGCTATGAACTACTCATCAATAATATCACCAGAAATGAATGGCGAATAGACAGAGAGATCATCGAAACACAAAAAACCAGATGAATAAGCTCATAACAATGAAAAACAAACAATAACAAAAGCGTAAAGTAAAACAAATGAAAGGACGAAGGTGAAAATGAACAGATCTGAGACCTGCATATTGCACTTGACGAGATCGAGAGGAGTGACAGCCATGTGAGTGAGACCGCAGCTGAGGATACCACCAGCAGTACAGGCAGCGTAGAACTGAGGAGAGTACATCTCGATCTTACCGAGAGGTGGCTCGCTGGGAGAGGGAATCATGAAGTTACCATTTCCGGCGGCAGTGGCCTTCATCGGAGGGGCGGAGGAGTTCCCGGTGGCGGCGGAGGAAGGTGAGTAGGTGGAGAATTTTGAGGTGGAGTATAGGAAATTGGGGATTAGTGATTGACGACGGTCGGAGGCCATTTTTGATGGATCGGAGATGGAGATAGATTTTTCTTCTTCTCTCTAAATTCTCTCTCTATCTCTCCTTCTTTGAATGACCAATACGGAAACGCTGCTGCTACCGAGGAAAACGAGAGACTTAGTCGGACCTGGGAGGGAATATATAATGGACAATACCAGAGAAGCCCTAGTGCGCCCACTAGGACTGAATCATTGAAATGATATTAAAAAAAATAAAAATGATAAGTAGACTTTCTTTTTGTTTTTGTTTTTTATTTTTATTTATTATTTATTATTTTTTTTGCTTTTTCAATTTTCGACCAATATGAGAAGACGGCCAAAATTAATTGACCAATGTTTTCTGAGTAAAACTTCTATATTTTGTGTTTATATACAAACTTTTGAAAATGACGGTATTTTTCTAAATAAAGAAAAAGAATAAAAGAAGGAGTATTACATCACAGATTAAAAACAAACGAATACTCTCCTAAATGTTTTTTTAATTATCAAATAGCTTAAATTACGACCTTTACAATATATTTATATTTTACTAATACACATATATTTTTAATTTATGTAATCATGAAATTCATAAAATTATTAAATTAATATGGATTAATTATGAATTATAAAATTATCTAATCATGAACTTATATGGATTATTCATTTTTATAGAAATTGAATTTACTATACCAGAGTTATGCAGAAGATGGACCAGTAGCGGAAGTTGGGTCGTCTTTAATACTGTCACCGAATAATGGACTGTCTGGTGAACTTTGTAGTCGCGCTCGAATAATTGTAGCATCACTTGGTGATGGTTGTTGACTATTATTTTATAGGCTGATACTATTATTGATTTATTAACCTTTGTTTTACTCTTACTGTTGAATCACATTTATATTGATAGACGTAAGTTTAGAAGTATAGTATACCATGATACTTTTTTAATTATTGAAATAACCTTCAATTATCTATACACCTACGTTCTTTTTTAATAATGTCATTGATACAATAACTTTATTTCTCCTCTTATATCGAATAATCCTTTTTTATTAATTTATATAAGTTGAGAATTATATCATACCGTGACATCGTCACAGGTATGTACTAGTAATATCTCATATAATACCTCTCACGCCCAAACATCAATTCCTTATAGATTAGTATAGTGTATATTGTCTAATCTACCCATAATATTTCTTCAAAATAATTTAGATAAGAAAACAATATCCCTAAAATAACATCAAATTAACCGTTACACCTCCGATTGAAAATGAGGAAGAAAACAATCACCGTCCTGACCTCCGTAAGTCGTCGTCAACAACAAGTTTCCGGCCAACTAATCCCATTTGACGAGATTTTCTGGATATTTGGTAAATTCAATCTTCAAGAAGTGCTTGTCACCTTCAGTTGGTTTCAGCTCCATCCATATATCTGTGTGGTTTTTTTCTTTTTTATTCTTTTGTCGTCAATGTACGTAGTCCAGTTAGCATGTTCATTGTTGGATTGGGACAAGCTCTTAATTTTCATGATTATGACCTATTCATTATCGTTAATCATATCATGCCCACTGGCCATATGCACCAGTCAGCCCCAACATGTGGTTAAGTTGCACCAAATTAAGGTCATGCTAGTTTGCTGGTTTTGCGCACGCACTACAATCTACGGTACGGGCACAATACAGAGAGTGTAATTGGATCATATATATAGCCGATACCATGTCGTGGTACCGTACACCATTCCATATATATATATATATATATATTGATTTTCAATTGTTCTTATGGTACACCATCTTGGTAGTGTGGTACGTACCATAGGAATAGTATGTAACCATTGGTGTGTATTTTTAAAGTGGTACCTAGTTTTGGTCCATGTCGTGACTTTGTTGATGTATTTTGGGATGGGTTCCATCTCTTACGTAGTTAACTTATACCATGTTATGGTTCATGTGTGGAAATATCTTAGGTAGTGTTTGCTTGCATGAGGGAATGTAAAAGTCTTCATTGACTTTTACAATTTCCCTTGTTTGCTTCTTAATAAGGGTGGGAGAAAAAAAATGAGGGAAATGGTTCAACCACATTCCCTTTGAATTGAACCGGGGATTTCATCCTTCACAAATTTTCCAATTTCAATACTAGGGAATTAGAAGGTATTTGAGTTTTGGGAATCTGACATCAGCATGTGTCATCACAATTGTCTCCATTCCACCCGTATAAAATACCTATATTACTCTCAGTATTGCAATTAAAAACCCATATGTACCCTCCTAACCTTTCTAAATTACATCATGCCATCGATAAATATACAAACTCAACCCTAATTTATTACTCCCTCTAGCTAAGAAGCATGAAAGCGTTTAGTGCATGGAGTTTTCATTAAAAAAATATTTTCAAAACGCATACGCCGAATACAATTTTGATACTTTTTTTTTAACCTTTTTTTTTTTTGGAACAAGAATAAAAATTTCAATTACCAAAAACAAAGTAAGTACAACAACCGATCCCAAGGATCCAGGCTATCTACACAGGACTTAACTACACCAATAGAATACTATAACCTACCAGCTTACTAATTTTCAGAGTACCTACTGAGCCCAATATGCATCTTAGCCCTCACCTGAATAGTACTCTTGATCTGTTTACTTAATACAGTAACATCAGCAGCCTTCCCAAACACAATCTTGTTTTTAGCAATCCAAACAGCCTACAGAGTTTCTGCGGCGGCCAGTTTTACCAATTTTGATTTCATATTCTTGCCTTTGCATTCTCGAATCAACCAGTTTAGCTCCTGCTCCCACCATAAAGGTAGGTGCGCAATCTTCATCCACTAAAGAATCTCACGCCAAATATGATAAGTGTCTGGGCACTTGAAAAACAGATGATTTATGCTCTCTACATCCCCACACAATACACACAATCCATCTGTAACACATCCAAATTTCCTCAATCTACTTTAGTATTCAAGCTGCCTTGACACCCCATCCACAAAGTAAAGAGGGCCCTGGGTCGCGCAAGATTCCCATAAAATAAACGCCTCCAAGGCACAACAGGTTTCACCATATGCAGACCTCTATATACTTTACCAGTTTTGTACACCCCTGTACGTTTATTATCTTCCCAACCAAGGTTATTTTTCATATACCATCTGCACTTGAAAATGGCTCGTACAATCCATGAACACGACTGTCCCGGTTGGAAAGTTTCAACATCAGCTCATTTTATATAATAGATGTGAACCCATTTCACCCAAAGATGATCTGCCTTACGTTAAATGTTCCACAGCAATTTGGCTAACGTAGCTTTATTCCACTGCACTAGGTCTATGACATTTAGCCCCCCTTATGTCTTAGAATCACAAATATGATCCCAAAAAACTGGTGCTTTCCGGCTTGGCTCCTCCTTTCCCGTCCATAGAAAGATACGACACATCGTTTCTATCTTCTGGAGCACTTTTTTTGGAACTGGAAGGACTTGCATCCAGTAATTGGCTACTGAGAATATCACACTCCGTATCAGTTGCAAGCGCCCCGCATAACTAAGCAAATGAGAGCTCCAATGCCTAATCCTTCCCAGAATCTTATCAACGGTTTCCAATTCTCATTTCCAACTGTTTGTGTTATTATTTGTTGCATTGACTTTTGGGCTTGTTTAATTTTAAGCATGTTTGCACTTTAATTTTGAGCATGTTTGCACTTTATATGTGATAAAAAATCTTTATTTAAAAAAAACATGTGATAAAAATCGCAGTTAATTTTGTAATATGTCAAAGTATATATAAAAAAAATGTTTGTTAAAAATGTATTTTTAACGTATTCGTATTTTGAATATTTTAAGTTATGCCGTTTTTTCATATTCGTATTGTATCGTATTTGTTTCACGTATTCGTTCCATGCTTCTTAGCCCTCTAGGCATTGCCAAGGCTGGTGAATTGTTCCCTTTCATATGGAAGTAAGCACCACTTGAATGTTTCCATCTACATCCTTTAATCTAATGTTTTGGAAGGTTAAGATATCTTATGGCATTCAGTTCACTTGTAACTGTATTTCATATCGACTTGAATGGTATTCCACATGGGCAATGTGTTTCTAATTTCGGACATTTATTTTGTTTGTTGTGGAATACAAGAATTTAGATCTACATTTGGGCAGCAAGGTCTTTTTTTTCTTCTTTTTCTTTCTAATTGATTAGTATGACTCAATACATGGTCCTATATATTTTGCATATTTTGATTAGTATGACTCAATTCAAACTGCCTATTGTGCATTGGTCCTATTTTGCATTGATTAGTATGACTAAATTCTTGTTTTTTAATAGATAAGGGATAACATTGGGTCCTATTTTCCCCCTTTATGAGCCAGAAAGTCCAGGGGTAAATTTGTAACTCTGCCAACAAAGCAATTCACATTCCCTTCGTTTTTAAGCAAGCAAACATGGAAATTGGATTTTGTGAATTCCCAGTTTGATGTTGGTGCTAATAAGCAACCAAACATGAGAATTCCAAAATTTCCATAAAAAAACCATGGGAATTGGTTTTTAGCAATTCCCATGTGAATCTCCATTTCCCAAATCGGAATTGTAAGCAAACAAGTTCTTATAATTATTATTGGAAAATCTTTGTGCACTCTACTAGTGCTAATCTGAGGTGATATTTTTCTATGTCATGTACCAACATTTGGTTTCAAGCACCAACTGATGGTGAGTTCGGGTTGAGTGGGTTTGACCAGACTGTTCTCGGATCTTGTACCAGTTGGACCATGTACCAACATATGGTTCCAAAGCAAAAATACAAGTTAGGCCACCAACCGAAAACACAACTGTCATATGGTTAGTGGCATCATGTACCAACCTATAATTCCAGGCACCAAATTGTGGTTTGATAAGAATCACTGCTAGACCAACTTTGCACCCACAACCTGTTAGCACAACTTCTGGTGTCCAACGGTCGGCTCCACTTATAGCTGCAGGGAACAAACAACAAAATAATGAGGCTACGGAGACTGGATGGACTGAAGTACGGAGAAAGTCCAATAGTCCAACAAGACGGAGTCCACCACGTCCTATTCAACAACCTGAGAAGAGAGCAATGGATACAACTAATGGTTTTGCCTTGTTAAGTCATGGAACGGGACTTAACGAGGGCCAAAACCATTATCCATGATTGTATGGAACGTAAGGGGGCTTAACAAGGTAGCTAAGTATAAGGAGATATGCTCCCGTCTCATGGCACTTAATGTGAGTCTAGCTAGCCCTTTGGAAACAAGGGTAAAGGAACATCGAGCACCACTAATTCGAAACAAATTGGGGAATAGGTGGCAATTCCTTGATAACTATTGTGCTCATGAAATTGGTCGTATATGGATTTTATGGGATAGTGCAAGAGTTCGTGTACAAATGCTTGGATGCTCATATCAATATATACATTGTCATATATGGGATGTGAATGGCACTACTAGAGGATTGGTGACTTTTATTTATGCTCAAAATCAGCTAGT
Source organism: Plantago ovata (assembly GCA_028274465.1). Lineage (NCBI taxonomy): Eukaryota > Viridiplantae > Streptophyta > Magnoliopsida > Lamiales > Plantaginaceae > Plantago > Plantago ovata. The sequence goes on from CM051458.1 coordinate 6,836,380, forward strand.
GCGGAGGAGGGTGTTATGGCAAGATCTTATATATCTAGCAAACACTATTAATGAACCTTGGCTTTGCCCGGGGGATTTTAACAATGCAATGAGCATTGATGATAGGGAAGGCGGTAATGAGGTCCAACTATCTGAATACAAGGACCTACATGACATGATGATGGATGCGGGATTGGCAACAATTGATACGTATGGACCATATTTCACATGGTCGAATGGTGGCATCTATTCACGAATTGACCATGCTATTGCTAATATATCCTGGTTTCAACAGAATTACAATGTGCGGATTGAGACGCTACATCCAGGTGTATCAGACCACTCACCACTATTGGTGAAACAATTGTTGTAACACCCCGTCTTTTTTAATTATTTATTTATTTATTTATTTATTATTTTATTATTTAATTATTTATTCAGTTAATTAATTATCAAAGTAAATTATTTATTCGATAATTATTTAATTAATTTCGCGTAAGCTAGTTCGTTTCGTTTCGTTTGGATCGATCTGGAAGCTTAAGACCTTTCTGACCTTTTTGGCCCAATTCCTAGCCCAGTCAAAGGCCTGTTTGACCGGCCCATTATTGACTAACCCTAACCCTAGTCTGATACCTCTCCCACCCTCATTCTTCAGCCGTCCAAACCGAAAAGAGTAGAGATAGAGAGGAAAGAAAAAAAAGAAAAGGGAGAAAAGATCTTGCTGCTTCCGTCTTGTTCGTCTTCTCCGATCGCCGCCGCCGTCGCTTCCGGTCCGTCCCAGCCGCGCCGTTAGACCGCGCCGCCACGCCGTTCGGCCTCCGTTACACGCGCCGCCTTCGCCCTGTTTCGCCTTGCCGCCGCTCGCTTCTGTCTGTCTGCCGTTCGACGCCGCGTTCGCCTTGTCGCCGCGCCGCCTGCTCTGTCTGCCGATCTCTGTTTGTCGATCGATCCGTTCGCGGTCTGCCGTCTCACGCGCGCCACCGCTCCGGTTCCTCGATCCGCCGTGTTTCCCGATCCGCAACCGCGCCGCCGTTTCTGTTCTGTCGGTTCGCCGCCGATTCGAACTTCTGTCCGTTCGAATCCGAATTCGATCGATAAGCTTGTTCTGACCTTTCGTTCCAGATTCAAACTCGATTGCGTTTCGATTGAATCTCGTTTTTAATTCTTTGTTTTCGTTTTGATTCGCAGCTTGATTCCTTTCTGATCGATTCGAAGGTAAATCTCGAATCCTTTGTTATTTCTTTCGATTCGAAGTTAGTATTCTGTTTCAGACGATTTTACCCCTGGACCGATTTACCCTTGTTCATTCTGACCGTATTATTTTGATTCGAACTGAGAACCGGGACTTAGGTTGTTAGATTGTTGTTAGTGTTTGTTGGACTTGTGATTCGATTGACCTCGTATGTTGACTTTGGTTTTATGTTGACCTCGAAAGGATTGTTTTGGACTTTGTTGATATTGATTTGAACTTTGTGGACTGATTTGGGAAATCTGAAAACCTAAAGGACCTTTTTGCAATCTTACCTTTGACCATAGTTGAGTGACATAAAGCTTTTCTCGTAAACCTTTTTATTCTGTGAGGATTGTTAAGTATGTTTGGAAAACTTCTGGTTTGTTTGTACTGTCTGTTTTTAAAAAGGGTTATTTTGCAATTTACCACTGAGGGTATTTTGGTAATTTCCAGAATCTGAAAACCGAAAGAGTTTCTGAAAATGTTTCAACTTAGTTTCCGTTTTTGTAAGTTAGTGTTGACTTGACTTGCTAGACTAGTTGGTTAGGTTCTTGCTTGACTAACTTAGAGGTCCCGAGTTCGAACCCCGTCCTTATCATTTCTCTTTCAACCTTTTCCCTTCCGTCCGTTCGACTTCTAAAGTGTGTTTAGTACTTTCTTGTTAGGTTCTCCGTTGTTCGATAACCCGTAAAAGCTCATTACTCGTTGGAGATCTTTGTTCACAAGTTAAGGTGAGTGTTCACCCCTAAACCTATTATTTGCGAAAAACTGGAAGGATATGTGACAACTTGTACCTATTACTATATACTGTTTTACTGTATGCTTCCGCGTAAAAGTATAAGTCCTCAGTATGACTATTTACTTTTATGTTTATTGCTACTCTGTACTGGACTGACTTTTCTGCAGGAACACCTCTCGGTGTTGATTATCTGTATCTGTTGTTCTGTATCTGTTCTGTTTCTGTGTGACCGGTCGATTAGGTTGTAATTACGTAGGCTTGGGTAGTAGAGGACTATCGGGTTTGCTTGATTATTGCCTAGTCTATTCCCTTTTAGGCGCGAGGCAAAAGTCGATGAGGTCTATTAGGGTCGTAGGATCTGTTTCCCCAAAGTACACGGGGGTTTCTGTTTTGTCCGGAGTTGTGCACCCTCTGGAGGGAGTTATAAGGGCATTCTGGGAGTAGGAGCAATAAGGCGGGCTGCACCAACGGTCTACAACTTATCTGTTCTGATATTCTGTTATATGTGATCTGTTCTGTTTGTTTGTTTTTCTGAAAAGGATTTTGATTTCAAAACTGTTTACTTTCTGTTTTAAACTTAGAACCTCACTGAGATCCTTTATCTCACACTCTCTTGTTTTCAAAATTCCTTCCTTCCAAATACTGCTGAGGATGTTCGCGAGTAGGATGCCAGCGACTGAGAGAAAAGTCTGGGGTGTCTTGGGTTTTTATTTCAAAATAAGAAGATGAACTTTTTTACTGTCTTCACTCGTTGTTTCATTTGAACTTGAGTTATCGTTGGTTATTTATTTGTTTCTGTTAGCGATGTGCGCATCAAAGACTATTTTGGCATTAATTGCCGACCGTTGCTATTAAAGTTATTTTGGATTTTCTTTTTCAAGAAATTATTATGTTTTCAAAACCGGTACCGTTACAATTGTTGGTTGTCCTAAATCGACCAAAGAATTTTCATTTTCTCAACTGTTTGGTTGACCTCCCGGACTTTCAATCTACGGTTCAGGCTGCTTGGCAATGTATAAGGCATGGAACGAAACATAAGCAAGTTTTGATGAAGTTAAAGAATATGCAGCGTGCTATGAGGGGCATGAACAGGCGGATAACTAATATTCCGGAGAAGATTCAGAATGCACGTGAAGCTCTGGATCACACAGTCCCTATTGGCCCTTGATCGGTTTAAGGAAACTCTCCTCAAATAGATGAAATAAAATCGTATAGTGTTGGATAAATGGCATGTCCTAGAGTAAAAGGTGATGAAACAAAAATAGAAGATTGGTTGGTTGAAGCTTGGTGACGGAAACAATGCTTTTTTCCATGTTGTCGCAAAGGATAAAAACAAACTGATTGGTCTCAAGAAACTAGTTACATCAGATGGGAGGGAGGTTTCTGGACATGAGAACCTTGAAAAGGAAGTTCTGGATTTTTATGGGCGATTAGTAGGTGAAACAACCCCGAGAATGGAGGCATTAAATCTTACAACACTTCGAGCTGGTAAGCATCTCTCACAACATGATAGAGCGTTTCTAGTGCAAGGGGTCACTGAGCTGGAGATCTCTGAAGCACTGAAGGGTATGTGAGATGACAAGGCACCTGGTGTCGATGGTTTCTACTCGAAATTTTTGAAGGCCACATGGAACACCACAAAAACAAATATAATCGATGTTGTATCTGACTTCTTTCTGCATGGTGAGTTGTATCCTGCCTGGAACTGTACATTGGTCACGTTAATTGATCCCTAAAACACCTGGAGCAAGAACTATGAAGGAGATGCGACCAATATCCTGTTGTACCACGGTCTATAAAATCATATCGAAAATCATCACAAACAGACTGGGTAAGGTTATTAATACGGTGGTAGATGAAAGTCAATCGGCGTTCATACCAGGGAGAACAATACAGGACAACATTCTGATGGCACAAGAATTGGTGAAAGGATATAACAGGAAAGGCTCTCGCCTCGATGTATGATCCAAATGGATATGCAGAAAGCTTAATTGTTGAATGGTGTGCTCTTGAAGGCATATTGAGAGAGCTTGGATTCCTAAATGTTTTTGTCAAATGGATTATGGTGTGTGTGTCCTCTGTATCTTTTAGATATTCAATAAATGGGGTGCCTACGAAGATACTTAAAGCCAAAAGAGGTCTACGACAGGCCGATCCTATGTCACCACTGTTATTTGTATTAATCATGGAATACCTCCACCGATGTTTGCAACAAATGGCCACTGCGCCGGATTTTAACTTCCACCCCATGGTGTGAGAGGCTTAAAATTACAAACCTTTGCTTTGCGAATGATCTGATGCTATTTATGAGAGGTGATGTTGAATCAGTAAACCTCATGATGCTGCAATTCAATACTTTCTCCAGATCAACAGGGCTTAAGGCTAATCCCGGTAAATGTAGAGTCTATTTTGGAGGGGTTCACGTGCATGAACATGCTAGGATTATGCAACGTACTTGTTTCAATCAGGGGGATTTGCCGGTTAAATATTTGGGTGTACCACTTGCTGCTAGTAAGCTCACAATTAATCAATGTCAATCCTTGCTTGACAAGATTCTGAGCCGAATTCGCCACTGGACTTCAAGGCTTCTAAGCTCTGCCGGAAGACAACAACTCATTAAAAGTGTACTGTTTTCCGTTACTAATTAGTAATTACTGGTTGCAGGTTTTCCCTCTTTCAAAACATGTCTTGCACCATATTGAAAGTATTTGCAGGACGTTCCTATGGAGTGGAAAAGAAAACCCATCAAAGTAAGCACTTGTTGCATGGGATAAATTGTGTGCACCACAAAGCTGTGGAGGTTTGAATATTATCTCCCTTACCAAGTGGAACCAAGCATTGATGGCCAAGCTTCTGTGGAATGTGCAGAACAAAAGTGACAAACTTTGGATAAGGTAGATCCATAGTTTCTACATCAAGAATGCCTCGATACAAACCTGCAACCCCCTTGTGAATTGCTCATGGACGTTCCGTGCTATGCTAAATTGCAGGGAGAAGGTATATATACTTCCTGAATGGGATCAGAGTATTGCAAAGTGCCAGTACATCGGTAGAGAAGCATATGATGGTCTTCGGGGTAAAAAAGAAAAGGTATATTGGCGTGCGTTGGTGACAAAAAACATGGCCAGACCTCGTGCCACATTCATGCTATGGCTTTGTTTATGCAAACGACTTGCTACAAAGGACATATTATCACGCTTTGGGATCCCGACGGATGGTCAGTGTGTCTTTTGTGGTGAACTAGAGAATATTGAACATGTTGTTTTCCTCTGTGCAAAGACAAAACATATTATAGAGCGGGTTTTCGCATGGGCGCACCTGGGGATAACATGGACAGACTGGGGATCACAACATCAAGCTGCTATGCTGCAGAGCTGGGGGAAAGGACTAAAACCGCAGCTAGTAAAGGGCCTGTTTGCAAAGGCAGTTTATGCAATATGGATAGCCAAGAACGATTACATTTTCCAATCCCAGGTTGTCGATGAGGAGCAGATAGTTGTAGGGGTAACACAGACAATAACATACCGCATCACACTGTTTGGAAACTTGGAAAAGGATGTCACTGCTATGATCTTTGGCCAACTAGCTCCGACATGAGTTCGCAGTAGTAGTAGTAGTATTTGATTACTTTTGTCTTATTTGCTTTTGTGGTTAGTCTGGACTCGTGAAGTCGACTTTGTACTTGAATTGTTTTGGAGTAATAACACATTTGTTCACTTATAAAAGTATCATGTTAATAAAAATGAAAGAATACAAAATATGTAATTGAGTGTTATGGTCGGAGATGAAAAGGAATTTGGATCATAGGGTCTTATAGAGAAAAAAATAAAAAACGTAATCTCTAGTGACCTAGTGTGGTTGGAGATAGTCTAAATATAATCGATTCAATATAATCGACTCACCAAACCCACTCGATTCAATCGACTCACCAAACCCAGAAAAGACGAATTGCTGTTCCCAAATCCCACTTTAAGTAAATATTAAAATTCCTCAAAATACAGAGAGACTTTGTCGTCACTCACAGCCGTAACCTGCTAGTAGAAACCTGTAATCGCTCCTTGAGAAAAAACATTCCGTCTCTCGAACTTCCCGCGCCAAAATTATACTGTAAAAAACCTAGTTCACTAATCACTCCACGAGCAATCGGTATGCAGTAAACGCAACCGAAGAGGCGATATGGATTCTTCTCGTACCAAGGTCACCTCCAGAGACGTTGAGGAGATCGTCTCCAAGCTCACCTCCGACAAGGCTAAAACTCGAGATGTAAGCATCATCTCAATCGAATTCTCTTGCCTACTTTTGAAATGTTGTGCAATACTAATGAGTTCAGTTCAATTTTTATTTTGTTTATTTTACTAGTGGTGCAATACTAATGAGTTCAATTTTTATTTTACTTTTGAAATGTTTATTTTGTTTATTTTGAAATGTTGTTTATTTTACTAGTTTCGGTACTACTTTGTTGTTTGTTGTTTTTGAGGCTTTGTTCAGAATTTCTTTGGGTCGGTGCAAAATATACCTTAGCCGCATCTAAAAATAGCTATATATATATTTGTATATGCTTTGGTTTGATATTTAGCAATCTATTGATAAAAATGTTGATAAAACTGATGGTTCTCGGTGTGATTAAAAAACCGATGATTATGTGTTATGCACGAATTGAATCCGGTGATTTGGATATAGAACCAGGCATCCGTGGGTGTTTTGAACTAGATAATGGCACTGCCATTGGTCGCCAATGCCTAACTTCATGAAATCAAGTACCAGATGAGGGTGGCTAGGATCAAATGGTGGTTCAGGTCGGGGGAGGGGTGGGTTAAATTTGTCAAACCAAGTTTGAAAACGGGGGCTGAGAGTAATATGCTTGGTCTTATAATAATGGTTTTCGAAGGTTGGTTCTAATAGTAATAAAATGAGACAATTAGGAGTTGTGAGTAATATATGAATTTTTACTTCAGATCAATGAACGGTACATTGACTGGGCTGTGCAATTTTGGCTCCGAGGCAGAACTACTTGAAAATCTTCTTTCCTTGATTAGTTACTACCCATAGATTGTTCTTGCTAACAGTGTTTTCTAACTCTATTTATTTCCCTGTGGTTGTGATTTCTCAAGTATAATATAGTCGTAATATAATGCTATTAGCCTATTACTAATTTTACATTCTGATCTTATTTGGAATAATTGTGTGCTACACTATTCATTCCTTCTAGATTGATATGAATTGATTTAGGATAGACAAATCTCATTTGTTCATCTAATAATACTTCAAAATCTTCTTTTATGTTGTATCAGACTATCAGTTAGATTGTTGTTGTTGTTGTTGTTGTTGTTGTTGTTGTTGTTGTTGTTTGTTATTGTTATTATTTTTATTATTACTATTATCATTTTGATTATAGGAAGGAATTAAACTCTTGGGCACATGGCTGCAAGAAGAGGAGAGGTCTAAGGCTTTCTGTAGATACTTATCGGATAAAACTTCAAGTCTCAAGCCCAATGAAACTTTTCACGGTAAGCAGTTGAATTTCCGTTTACGATTTTTTATTTATTTTTATTATTATTTTTTCAAACATACAAACTGAGGATGCCATCAATCACTGCCTATGTATTTGTGCAGCTGAAACTTGGCCATTTCTGGTAAAAATTTTGTTGCATTGTGTATCTTTGGAGATATCCTCCAGCAAGAAGCGATTACCAAAGATTACTTATGCTAAGGCTCTCAAGGTTGTCATTAGCCGAGCTGAGGATGTTGAGTATTCAGGTTAGTGTTTGTGTATAGCACTAGCTGTCATTGTATACTCTATTTGACTGAATTTCATGTGGTAACCTTTGCGGTTTCTCAAACCAATGGAATTTAAGCGTTTGCTAACATTTAGATCTTCTTGAGGTGATTTTTGAACCGAGGTCCCTTATGCATGCATAAAATTTTCTGTCACATGTGGAGCATGGCCTTGTCAAAAGTTACGGAGTCAATCAATGTCATTTCTAGGATAAATTTCCGCAGACATGTAATTATGTACTGCAGTAAACATCTCTGGTTATTCTGGAATGTTTTGAAACGTTTTTGTACTTAAATTTCAACTTTACTATTGTTACAAACTTCATTATTGACATGATCCTAATGTTAGGGAATTGTTGTATCAGAGATACCGTATCTTGGTACACATATTGGCTATTGGCATACTTGTATAATGTGTATAGCACATAGTAGCATGAAGATATGACTTGATATTATTTGATTGGAGTAGATTCTTTCACTTTGGATTTCTAAATTATGTTCTACTACACTCTTGTAAAACTTATATCATTAAAAAAAAAAAAAAACAAAAAAAAAAACTCCGTTTTATTACATTAGTTATGATCTATTTGGATCTTCAAGTAGTCATTGATATGAATAATTCAGATGAGGATGTCAAGTTGTCCCAATGAGATTTGTACTCTGCCAGAGTTAATGTTTTCTCCATCTGTTTCCAGGGAAAAAATTGCTTCTGTTACCCGTGGCTAAACTTATTTTCAATCATGTATGCGATGTCATCATGGATGTACCTAGCTTCCTGTCTGAGTATGTTCGTATCCTCCAGTGTCTTCTGCCAATCAAAGATTATAGATTTCAACTGAGAAAACGAGTCTATTCCAGTGAGTGTATTTCTTCCCCATCAGGTGTAGCTGTATCTACATCCTTTGGCGCATGCAATCTTATTAACCAATACTGATTGTCGTTGAACATGGATAGGTCTTGTAGTATTCTACATGAAAAAGGTCGAAACCAGCTTGATTACAGGAGTATCTACCCAAACAAATCTCCATGATGACTCCTCCCGGACCCTGCAGACCCTGCAGTTACTTCTCGAAAACCCTCCAGGAGATTTCCCTGATGATATTCGTGAAGCTGTCGTTGAGGGTTTTGTTGCGATTTTTCAACGTGTAAGGTAAGTTATTTATTCTTTCCCTTGCATGTAGTCTTTTAGCCATTGATGGGGATCAATAGTTCTAATCTGTTTCTCTCTTTTCTTTGGTTGTCAGGAAAGAGGATAATAATTCACGGAAAATTATGGACTGCGTGAACATATATCTGCTGAAGGATGGACCAAATCTGGGCTGCAGATCCCTGGACATTCATGAAGAAGCTAAGAAATTTGTATTTCAACGCTGGTCTGAAGGTCATGATAAGAAGCTGAAGGTGAATCTCGAAAGAAAAAGAGTTTTACAATTTTGTATTCAATCTCATGTTTTTGTTGTCTTCTAACTTATACTTCTTTGGTAGGAGTCATTTGTTGTCTATGCGAAGTTACAACTAAGTTTGATGAGAAGCACTGCTGATTCTGCTGCTGATGGGACTACTTTACTTGCACAAGTTTTGGATGTTGTTAGCAAGGAGCTTGATCAAATGTGTAACTTGAGCGCAAGCTTGCTCAGGTTTACTTAAAATAAATAAAAAAAATTTAATGTCAAATGTTTTATGCTGTTTATAGTGTTATCCTTTGTTCTTGGCTCATTAGGATTTCTATTCAGGGCTGATTGTTCCTTGGATGAAAAGCGATATCTTACTAAAGTGGTGGAACTTGCTGCTCTTGTCTTCTGCCGGGTACTTAAACTTAGTGCTCTGGGGCTGCATTTGTAATCTATTACTTGTTTAGCTCTACATATTATCTGAACACGATGTGTCACTTCTCTATTTATTGAAGAATCCCCTAGTTGGGTTACGTTTAATTTTGGTTACTTTGTTGCTATAAAAATGAAAACCTATTTCACATTGTGTGTGCTGTGCGTGTGTATGCATCATCAGAACCGTGTGCAAAAGGGTTAAAGAAACACTATGTTTGTGTGTACACAGCTATATACCATATGTAATATATGCACACACACACACACACACACACACACACACACGCACAAACCACGTCACGCATATACATTTGAAGTAGTAGTATAGTAAAGTGATGGAAAAATTAAATCTACTACTATTCAAATTTCGTCCGTTAAATCATATACATTCTGTTTAAATCTGGTACGTACATATGTCATCTCTAATAACTCCCATTTAAATGATGTTGCTAATTCGTTTTTCATTTTTCAACTTTTGTTCTTTTTTAATGTTTCTCCTCTCCATTAAAAATAAAAAATAAAAAAATTTCATTTGTACTTGTATCTATTTATCCAATTATGTGATTGTTATATAATTTTTTTTGGGAAATGCTAGCGCGCACACACTTGTATATATCTTGGAACTCTGTGCAGAAGGGTTAAAATATAATGTATAGATTCATCATCTTTTATTTTCTTGCTAGGCATGCTCAAATACATCAAAAGAACCGGCACGTGAAAAGCGACCCAGGCAAGAGCATTTGGTCGTCCAGATAAAAGAGAGACTCGTAGAGGGAAAGTGGTCATGGTAGGTATGAGGTGAATCTAATTTTAAACCTGTGACAGACAAATGGGTCAACTATATTTATCAATGCCCATAAATGAAATATAGTTTGATATTTGGATGTCCTTTACATGAAATGACTTTATGGTATTTTATCATTGCAAAGTGACTCCAACATCTATTTGTTTATAAATCTCATTGGTTTTCTACCAAATCAAAGTATGAATCTGAATACCAGTGTTTGATGAAAAACTAGCAAAGCAGAAAAATTTGATTGTTAACCATATAAAATAGAAAAGAAATAATCTTACGGTTTTCCCTGTTCATGTGTGTCATTCACTACCTCATGTTTAAATTTCATGCAGGCATGCTGTATTTTGCTGCCTCATTCGCAATTATTCAACTCGTATCAACAAGGATATCTTCATATATTGGTTTGAAAGTTTATCTGCTAACTTGGGAAGGTACACTTTTGTTTTTTGGGAATGAAGTATTACTGTTTGCATTTCATAGATATAACGTCTTTGTTTATGGCGAACTAAGTGTACTATTTTGTGATCACTATCATCTATAATGTCTTTCTTGTTTGAGCAAGTCTCCTGGGAGGCTGTCATCTACAGAGTCAAAAGAGAACCAGAGCTTTTTTTTTTCAAAGCAAGTTAAACTCTTATTGAAGCCCAATAATTTGTTCAAAGGATAAGAGGGGTATACCCCAATACTCTAGTACAACTCACTATTCTATCAATGCATAACAAATTCATCTAAAATTAGAATAGGAACTAGTAGACTCCGGTAAAACTGTGATCTAGATAGAAGCCTAGGATACAGTGAGTAAACAGGAACTCCAGCGGCAACTCTTATTCACTGCTCACTCGTAAAATGCGTGTGGACGAGAGCATTTTCATTCAAAACCATATGTTTAGGTTGAATGCCATTTGATTAGTATGCATGAGCATAGTCTGTATTTACCAACAAGAATTTATTTACAGACATCACATATTTTGTTCCTAACATATGTTTAGTTTCATCCATCATGATATTACCTAAACATCATATTTCACAATCAGTCCCTTAGCTGTTTCTAGTTTACCAAAACATACTCAATCCCCACCATCTCGAATAAACACTACCATTACCACCCCATCTCCACTTCGATTCAGCCACGGGCGAACTCGTCCATGGCAAAGGGCTCGAGATACATACAGATCGCATCCAAACAGACAAAATCTGTTCAGATCTCGCTTGTCTGCCATGGACTCAGAGCTCGTCGGCCTATACGAACTCAGAACAGAAGAAGTGAGATCGTAGAAGAATAGAAGAAGTCAGAGAGAAGAACATACAAGAGTTTGCATTATTATTGTTGTTGTTGTTGTTATTATTATATTATTATTATTATTTTAATCATTAACAATTAAAAATGACCGGAGAACCTAGTTTGCCTCTATATTATCTGGCATTAGCAGCACTCAATGCTCTAGTAAGCTTGAGACTTTAGAAGTCAGGCTTGTATCCCTTTGCTTTCATTCTTCGTTTTAGAATGATCTCGTTCATTAGCCAGTTTACTTTCTGAGGAGATGTAGCAAAGGTTGATGTGGATTTATTTTAATTGTTGTAATGTAGTTTAGTAAAATGCTGTCTTCTTGTTTTGAAGCCATTCGTTGAGTTACTCATTCTTTTTCTCATGTTTCCTACTTTTTCCAGAATAATTAATAATGCGAGTTTGGAGCATCCGTATGATGGTCTCGTGTGGACTTTGCGGTAAGATACGCCCATCTAAGCTAAATGTTCACTTCATATCTGCAGTATTCATCTCGTATGAAGTAGTTTTATGTGTGTGATAAGTGCTCCACTAATGGTTTTAATACAGAGAAAAGTTCAAAATAGGTACCCTAAGTAAATCACCTACTGTTTTTGGTACCTTAACTAAACCTTGTTCGGTTTAGGTAGCTTATAGTGTAACATTGTCCAATTCGGGTGCCCTTTGACTCGTGTCTGTGTAATTGAGCGACACATATCAATTTGCAAATACAAAAATGCATAGGACCAGAACACAAATACTGTAACTTTTAGTTAATTACAAATAAACCCCATACTGTTGAAAAATTCAGAAATCAACATGTTTTCACAAAAGGAATTGCAAATGCATCCATTTCATAAAAAGATAAGTAATGTTAAAAACTCAGATTTAAAAAAGAAAAAGAAATGGCAGCTCCTGTTGGAGCTTCAGCAATGGAATCTCCAGAAATGGAGCTTCCATGGCCCCCGTATACGTCTTTGTTTTTACTTGGTTCTTATACTTTTTAAAATTTATCTTTATATTTTATCTTGGGTTGAATTTTATGTTATCTTGTTTTTAATTGTTTTAAAATTAATTCTTTTACTATATTTTAGCAATTTTTCTGATGAAATGAGGTTAGTTGATAATTTTAGAAAAGTTGGGTTCATTTGGAATTAACTAAAACTTAGTTGAATTGCATTTTGGAACAAAATGTTTGCCAAGTGATATGTGTCTCTTAAATAGGCAAGTAACGTACCTAAACTGGACATGGCTTGCTTAAGGTACTGAAACAGTAAGTGGCTTACTTGGGGTGGGTAGATTATTTAGTTTTCTTTTTTTTTTTTAAATAATTTTTCCTTTTTAAATCATGACAGTCTACTAAGTTCCTTATGTATGCTCTATTTCAACATCTTACACAAAGTTAATGGCTTTTGAAGGAGCCTGTTAGAACTCTCATCATTGCTGCTTTTTGCTGCTCCAAATTTGGAATCATCAAGAAAGTCACCAACCCCATTGAATGAGGTATGGCCAAGCAATTGATTGGATGGAACATGCATCATTTTGTGTTCTTAATACGTGTCTCTATATAAGTACATGTAATATATAAGCTAACACATGTAATATATATGCATCGTTTTGTGTTCTTAAATACGTGTCTCTATATAAGTACATGTAATATATAAGCTAACACATGTAAGATTTGTATAAATGTGTGTGCTTGCATGCATATATAAATGCATAAATATGAAACCAGTACTGCAGTACATTCACATTAACATGTGTGTCTATGTGCTGGCTTACAGTTTGTTTCTCCAATAAGACTAGCATGTAAGTAGAATAGTAGATATAGTTGTTGGAAGTAATATGCTGATTCTGAGGAAGTTCTTTTAAAGCATGCACTGTTTGAAGTTTGAACTTAATTTTCGAATACCGGGGGGGGGGGGGGGGGAGTTAAACACTTAAAGCATGGTGTAAGAAGCCAGGTGTTTATCCCCCATTTGAGCCACCCTAAAGAGGTGATGTGTGTTCTTATCACCGGGGGGAAGCCAAACTTGGAGCTGTATAATTATTATAAAGTGCTGTGTCAGTGGTTTAATTGTGCGGTTACTTGAATATTGTGGAGGTATGATATCCCCCTCTTTCATTGCGGTTTAATTGTGCGGTTACTTGTATAATTCGAAAATTAACTAGTAGTTGCAATATTTATCTCTTTAATCTGGTACCATTTTCACTATGTTCTCAACTTCTTTCTCTTGGATAGAGTGATTGATAGAACTTTTTACAGGTTGATAAGGGTTGGCGTGTAATATGGAGTTGTCTCATGCACGTGTTGCCTATGTTCGTGAAAAAACCCACACTTGTAAGTACTTCTCACGCGGTCATTATTCCTCCCACTTTCTGCTGACAAACAACATGATATAAATCTGCTAATTTGATGTGGTACATTCATTTGTTGCCTATAAGCTGTCACATAGTTTTATCTCTCACTCCAGCAACTAGCCATCAAATGAGGTCGGGATGTTCACAACGTATAATATTAGAGATCACCTTTTGCACTTGTTATCAGTTTAATCATTTTCGGAACAAGGATGACTTCGTTTTATAGCCTGAAGATGACATTTTTTCTGGCGATATAATTGTACCTGATTATTTTGTGCATCCATTTATGAAAGAAAGTCTAATGGGAGCAACTTAAGCATACAATATACATGACCTCATAATCATTAACAAACTTTTTGAAATTGAAAGATATGTTGGGTAGCCAGAAATAAAAAACTAGGTAAGTATTCATTATTAAATCGAATTAGTGAAGCACAGCTACTGGGATTGTCTGGTTCATTTTTCCATTTTTAAGTATTACTAAACACCCAGTTTTTTTAATGAATATTTTTTGCTCTCATGTCTTATGCAGGTGGATGCTGCTTTGATGATCATGTGCAACATATTGTTGACTGTATGGCTCCTGTAACTATGTGATTGATCATTTGACCTTTTGGTTTCTTATTGTTTCTTCTGGTCTATTGTTTGCTCTGAACTGTGATCTCCTTTATAAATACATACATATTGATTATCTTTCAGGATACGAAAGATTCATATTCTGTTACTCTAGAGATGTGGGACCTTCAAGTGTTTAAACACCCCCCTTCCATGTGAGTGGTTAAGTTTTATAACGCAGTAACTTTACCTAGCACTAATCATGTTTAGATACACATGCTGAATGCTGTATCATCTATACTAGAGAGGTGGTTCCTAGTTAATCAAGATAGTAAAGTATGAAAGACAGTATCCTTGATGCAATCAGGATTCATGTTTTTAAGGGATTTGCCATCTTTATCCTCAATTTTCTGTTCTGTTCTTCAAAGAACATCTTTAATTTTTTTCAGGTATCACCCAGTAGAAGTTCTGGTTAAACAAAATTGCTCTTTGAACATGTGAGCAATGCTGCACTGTAAGCAGATGATCAATTATCGCTGCATCTGCCTAATACATATAGCACCCGGTTACAATATGTAGGACTCCTCGACACAAATTGTGTAATGTTGAATCTCTACCCCAAGTCATCCACTACAGAAACTCCGTACTCTTCCAAATAAGCTTCCAAGTAAAACTAGCCTCAGTAAGATCTAGCAATAAATTAAAGAAGCCCCGATCCGAGAATCATTATTACTTTTCAACAACCACTAGAACTTATCAGCATCCACAATTCAAGTTTGTGCTCATGCATGTAACTCAGTTGTATAGTTTTGCTTGTTTCTTATGAATGCTTGATCTCATATCTGTGTACTCAATTTTGTCAGTAGCTGAACTACTTAGTACAGTGTTATGTGGACGACAAAAGGGAAAATTAAACACAAACCATGAATGGAGGAGATAATTTTTTGTCCCCAACTCACTCAGTCATGGTTGGATACATATTAAAAAAAATGATTTGTTTATGATGGTATTTCTACTTTGTTCAGATAAAGCTAAATTTCTTTGTTGGAGTTTGGTTACATAATAAAAACGCTGGTGCTAGAAGCATGAACTGATATGGAGTTTTCTTCCATGAAATTTGCCTAATGTTTTGAGTTTCTGATCTGGTTCTTGGAAAATTGTTTTTCTTAGTAACTATAGGTTGTAATCCAGAAGCTTTTTTTAAATTTTTATTTATTTTTTAATTTTTTGTATCTTTTTATATTTCTTGAGACGTTTTTTTTTTGTTTTCCAATTTGGCAGTTGAATTTCTTTTCATGAAATCATTAACAGGATAATACTGTGACTTCAAGATGAGTGGCAGTTGAAAAGTAAATCACCTTATATAAAAATTGCCTTAGATTTTGGGATCTCTAATGTAAATCTGTAACTCCTTTGTTGTTTCATGAGTAATTATTTCTCCAAATGTAATTTATGCCCAGCCTATTTCTCCAAATGTAATTTATGCCCAGCCTAGGTTACTGTTTCTGATCTTGAAGCTGGCTTATTCACATTTTTCTCTTTTGGATTCCATGAAGTCATTTTAGAGCTTATAATTGTCTATTTTCTAATAATTGTTGTGAATATACATTTCAGATCCGTCTTATGCTTCATCTCATGCTATTTCTCCCGGAGAGCTTCGCAAGTGAGAACTTCTCTTTTGCATTTTTTTAATTTTATACCCACCCACACACACACACAGTGGCAAATAGTACCGCTTCCTTCCGTTTCCCGGACTTGTCCCGTGACCGTACTCCCCAGATACTATTAGGTAGTCCATGGCCGCCTAAGAAAGGTAGCTGCCTCCAGTACCGACTGTTACTCTTTCAGGGGAAAAAAAGAGGAGCATATGTGCATAGAAAACAATCTTTGCAACTTCTGACCCGCGCCATTTTCATTGTTTTCTTTCCAGCAAATTTAGTTTCTTCTGTGTGTTTTTCTGGGTCTTCTTACCTGTTACATAGACAAACAAAAAAGGCTATATTCTTGCCTAGTGAACTGCCAGTCCTTGGAAAGAAGGCTTTGTGATATATCAAATGCATAATTAAAGAGACAAAGCCAAGTAAGATGAGCTAGTTTATTTGTATTAAAATGCACTTTTACCTAAATAGAAAAAAAGTTTGCCCCAGCTAACCAAGTTTGCTGGCTCCGCCCCTGTCCACGAGCAGTCTCCAATTTGTGTTTTTGCGTACTTTTGTCTTTTTCTTCAAATCTTACTTTTCAATCTTGTAATTATGAATTTGCAATATCCTGAGCTTTCGGTATCTGGTCTATGAACCATGCAAAAATCAGTGCTCGATTTTTGCATATATTTGAATAAACACGGCTGTTGGGTCGGTTATTACATGCCCTGCTGGAACTTAAATTTGGTTAACATGTTTACTTCTTTCTGCAGTATAATCCGCATGATGCTTTATACACAAGGCAGACAATGTTACGAGCTATTCTGACGTTACTCAGCTCAAAGGTTTGTCCCAAGTTTGTATACTATCTATTTTCCTGTTTATTCAGTTTGTTTTGTATTATGTTGCCTTTTCTTTCTGCTTCTTTCTTGTGACAGGTCAATGTATACTGGCTTGTCACAAAGCTTTTTTGAGTGTTTTTGTGTTAATACTCCACTTGCCACTCTTTGAGGACACAAGTATAAAGAACATAGATGTTAATCATGTTGAAGTTGATTGATTGAAAAGGAAACATCCTTGTGGTCGAAGATAAAATATGCATTGTCATGATCTTAATCGTACATTTACACTTCATTTGGTTTGAGGAATAAGATACAAAATATTGGAAAATCAAAGTTTTTCTGGAAATATTTTGGGAAGGTAAAGTTTCCTTATTTTGCTTTCATTCGGTGTCACTTAAATATTGCTAGGAAAATAGTTAGTTATTCAACTACTTTTAGTTAATCCGTTTCTTCCAGATGTGATTTATTCTTTCTTCGAGAGAGATAAATGATAAAAGGTTATTCATGATTTTCTAACTCCACATTTTCTAGAATTTCTGACCTGAAGCCAAATGGTAAGAAAATAAACTTTTCTTTTCCTTTCTTTTACCCTTTTTCCCTCAAACCAAATGAAGCCTTAATTACAATGGAAGGAATAGAACGTCAGAAAAAATCTTCGTAATTATGTAGGCAGATTTTGTATCTGCTCACTTAACCATATGGACATGATATTACAAAACAAACCAGGTAGCTGTAATGAATACTTCTCGAATTGGAACATAGCTGTTAATCATGTCCACTGGCATGTTAGACTGTCAAAATTTTGCCAAGACAATCGTTCTCTGAAAACTTTTTTTTTTGAAAGATAATATGATATTATTAATGGGGGAATATACACGGGGAGTGTATTACAATAACACAGACATACAAGAAAAACAAGACTGCTGTGATCGGGCAAAGAGTTACTTGCAGCCCATTAAAGCTGCAAAGTAACAGCCCAAAAAAATTGCTTAAAAAGTTATGATCTGGGCTAGCAACGTTCTCTGAAAACTCTGCTATCTGTTCTTTTAAATGCCTCACAAATTGTTCCATTCTTCACCTTTTTTTTCTTTAATGATAATGTTTCAGCCCATCGTGGTGGACTAGATTAGATAGTTATAGCCTCTTTGTAATAACAATTAAGTTACATGGGAACATACCAGAGCTACTGCTCTTGCTTCAGCTTCTACTCTGCTTCTGGCAATAACATTCTGGTTCTTGCTCCTAAATTTCCCCATACAAAGGTAAAATATCCACTAGTAGATTTTTGATCCTCCATAGCCCAATCCACATTTGTAAATATCTGAACCTGATTGCTTTCGTGTTTTAAAAGAAAAGGCCTCTGCCCAGTGGTCCTTTGAAAAATTTTGTAAGCTTTATTAAGGTGGTTTTGGTTTGGTCAATGCACGTGCTGGCTCAGCATACGAACTGTGGAAGAAATATCTGGCCTAGTATTCGATTAATATATTGGCTTCCCAATGAGTCTCTAATATCGGCTTTTTGTGGAACAACTTTCCGTTAACAGCAACCTTTTCTCCCGACCTACTAGTGCATCTCAACATGGCAGTTTCTATGAGTCGATCAAGAGTTGCAGATTCTTTTATTTGATCGAGAATCTCCTTTCCCGAAAAGTGTCGCAAATGCTCAAGATCTTTTACTTCAAATTCTGTTGCAAGAAACTTTTTATTCTCTTTACTTAAACAATTAAAATGGTCTTATTTTATTTGACCATTGGCTCCCCCTCACTTCTGGGAATCTAATTTTCTAGAGATCATCTCAGAACATGGTGATTCTTGTCTCGGAGAGAGCATTGCAATGTTGATGTTGTGATTGGTCTTTTCTTATGTAGGAATCCTTACCATTGGATATGCATTTGATTGTTGCGGTGCCTGCAGCTGCATTTGCTGTTTGTGCTGGTTCTGCTCCTTTACTCATTGAGTCAGTTGGACTTTCACAGTTTTTCTATTTTCCCGAACAGGCGGAGGAAATGGCGAAAGTATTATTCACCAGTGTACTTTTAGAATTATTACACCTCAGTATCTGCATGTGATGTTACAATCTTCTCAGAGATTAATTCCTTTGGCTGCAGGCAGGAGAGCTACCAATTGAATATATACATGGTACTTTTGAATGCTCTGTGGAAATGCTTTCAAAGATTGATAAAGATTTTTCTCCACAGGTACTGCAGTTTTCCGGCTGTTTCCTTCTCTTGTCTTGCCATCTATTACTCATTTGTAATTTAACTTGACGATATTTAGGTTAGCCTGTCAGAGCACTACCAACATATGCGTTTACCCGTGAAAGTAAGAGATCAACTACTTCATGAGATGGAAAATTATATTCTGGACTATATAAAAGATAAAGAAATTGAGAAGGAGCCTCTCTCAGAAATCATCGGCACTTGTGCTCTCTTATCGAATTTTATGTACTGCTCCTACTCAACAAGGTCTGTCTTTACTCCAGCATACTTTTCTGTTTCTGTATGCTGCAACAGTTGCAGATTGCTGTTCTTCACAATCCATACACAGTTGAAGTTAAATTGATTTATGTGTCTTTTGTCATGGCTTGACTTCAATTTCCATGATGTTCTGTTTTCTATTTTGTTCTGTGTGTTCCTCACCCTTTCCTCGTGGTAATACCTGTTTCTGCTCTCAATCGCTTGATTTAAACTTTGCTTATTTTCTGTGCATTGTTTATTTATTTTCTACTTGCTGTGGCTAACTGTGTACTGGATCTCTGTATCGTTGCTGTCAAAGGTAGCACACTTTAATTTATGTTGTATCTGGCAGCTTTGTCATGCTGCATATGGCTCTGACCTTGTGTTCTTCTACTTTCTACTTTCCATTATCTATCTGTAGCTTTATTTTCTCTTTTGCTTAATGGTTTATCTAGAATGCATAACCTTAATGATTGTTTCACACCTGATAATTGATATTGATTTTGGGTATCATATGTTTATGTTCATCATCAGGATCAGAGAGGAGGCCTCTTCATTCTTTTCCAATTTGGGGAAACTGATGTTAACATGGATGGACCATGCCAGTACAGTTGTGGACAAAGCTTGCAGTGATATCGTTTCAGGTGATTTGGGCTTGAACTCTGTTTTCAGGAACATAGAGAAGACAGTGGTTTCTTTCAAAAGATTTCTGTCCTCTCCTCTCCTTGGCAAATGGGAAGGGAAATATGACACCGATGCTGGATTATACTCAGAAATTGTCCAATCTGCTGAGAGACTTCTGACTACCTTGGCAAAACTGTATGAAGGATGCTCAGGATACATGAAGCATTTTAATGCAAAAGTAGAGTTTCCTAGTTTATCAGAGATTCTTAGTGTTCATGATCCTGATCGAGCACATAGCAGCGAAAACTTACATGACATGGAATTAGATTCAGACAGAGGATTAAGTGACGTACATAGTTTAGCGATTGATGCTGACCATACTTCTAGCATTCCGATAGGATTAGTAAATCATAAATTAGCTTTCGTATCAATCATGTCAGGTTTTTTTTCAATTTTGCCGCTAGTTACTTGGGAGATCTTGTTTAATCTGAAGGTGAAAGAGAGTGATCCAAAGGTACATCATCCTCATTTTTCATTTGTCTAAGATTGTTCCATACTGAATCTGGCAATTCTTAAGCTTCATGGTTCAACAGGTTCATGAAAACATCCTTTCGAGTCTTTGTCAACATCCCCACTGGTCTTCCAGCAGTCAGCTATTAGACTTGGTATATCTTCCTACTTGTTTCATAGAAAGCGTTATAGTTTCATGGGTTTTTCATCATGTACATCAATTAATATCTGTCATCCTCTTCCCGTGCAGATTATGTCTATGACAGATAATGTTAATTTGTCAGAAAATCTTAAACTTCATTCTTCAGATATGCTGGGTAGCATCTATAGATTGGTGGAAAGCCTTTTATACTTAGATGGAATTGGGAATACTGAGGCCTTGTCCTCAAGGAAAATAGTGTCAGACGAGGTATATCTGTTTTACATATATAAGCTATTCGAGTATCTGCGTGTTGTTGAACATGCGATTTCTATACATGCTTGTTGTGTCCTTTTGGCTTGTAATTTACATTAGCCACTTTCACCTACAATGGGTGGGATTCATCATTCAGTTGGCTGATCAATATGCTTGCATATTGTTTGGGACACAAGTGAATTAACTGTGACAATATATCTTCCTCAGCAGTCAATGACATACAACAATTGTTTGATCTTTATTTTTTTCTCTTTCTGTGCATGGATTCTGCTGCTCTATAGTCTATATAGAAAGATATTGTTGATTTATGGTTCCTAGGGCAGAGATAGGGAGGGAGGGACAATATTCAATGCCTACATCTAACAGAGATTGAAATATTTTTAATTGAAATTTGTGGTTAGATATTAGAAATGAGGCTTCTGAACGGATTCTTGTGGAAATCACTGTGTGCCATTCTCCTCTGTGCTTTCAGTTATTCTCAGAAATATGTCCTGATCTGTTTCTCTTATGCAACTAGTATATTATTAGTTAATTGCTTTTGCGGATGCATATCTGTAAACAAATTTTAGCCCTTGAATTATGCAGAAAGCGTGTTCAGTCTAGATCTCAAATCTAATGTTTTTTGTTTGTTTTTTGAACTTTATTTTAAATTGTTCTGCTACCTATACGTTCTAGCTTATGTACATTTGCACAACCGAGAACCGCCATCTTGTTCTACTAAGTTGAAATCCCCTTTTCAGTGCTTTATCGCTCTTGGAGATTTGGTGCATAAAATCGTGGAGACCAGTTCTTTGGACTGGTTTGATCGTGTTAAGCTTGTTGGCTGCATGTGCAATTTTGTATTGCTCCGACCTCAAATTGCTCAGGTATTGACTAATTTTTAGTAATTTAGATTTAAAACCTAAGTTATGCACCCATTTTCTATTCTATATTATTAGTTTTAATACTGTGTGGTAGTCTGAAGGGCCGGTATTTATACATTTTTCTAACAGTATATTTGTTATTCTTTTGACCAGTCGATGATTGAAAAGCTGTTTCTTATGATACGGGACCCTGATTATCGAGTTAGATTTTCTCTAGCACGTCGGATTGGCGTCCTTTTCGAAACTTGGGATGGCCATGTTCAACTCTTTCAAGATATATGGTAGCTGCCTTGATATTGAATTTCTCTATTGTATTCATCAATTTTGCTAGTTCATACGTATTGTTGAATCTGGGTGGCAAGTTGCCTCTTAATGGCTCTTTATTATTTCTCTGCCCATCTTTGTTTTCAATTTGAAACTGAATATTTAAATTTTTATTCAGTTCACATTTTGGCGTGAAGTTGGTGAGCTTCTCGAGGGAAAAAATTGTTCAAGCAGACGAAATGCTAGCTGTTGGTCCACAGCCTCGTGAAATTATGGAAACCACTATTTTAACGATTATGCATCTTGTGCTTCACAGTGAGGAAATAGAGTTGGAGGTACATGTATATTCGATTTCCCTGCCAACAACTAATCCTCTTATCATTTAGCTGTTACTTCCATACTAACATATTTTCTTATAATGCACGTTCTTTATTTAATTCTTTTGTATCAATGAACTACTTGTATTTTGTTTTGTTGTTTAGTAGGAAAATATAATATCAGATATTTAATTAACTGGCTGCAAAATTTTAATCCCCAGGCAATTTTTATAATTTGCGCTGTTGCTGCCATTGATCCCTGTCAAAGGTACAATAAAGAACTTCCCCCATCCCTCCCCAAAACCACCGCCGAAACCCATGGCGTCTGTTGATCCTTTCACTGTCTTCTGATTATGAATCAGGGAATTGGTTGGTGCTGTGCTTGACAGTTTGTCCAAGGAACTAAACTATATGGACCGTACAAAGGTGTTGTCTTACCTTTGTTGCATATTATGATAAATGGACAACTAGCTGGATTTTTTAATCCTCACAACTGTCTTCTTCAATTTCTTTTCCAGTATATGGAGGAACTTATGGGCCCAATTCTCTTTTGTTGGATTGCTTGTGGTGTAAGCTTAGTTGCGCTTGTTGAGGTAATTTGACATACATGAATTTATGTTGGCTCTTGTGCATGACTGCATGTATTAGGTGATTGCTAGCCTTTTAATTTGAGTTTTGGATTCATTGCAGACTAGAGACCTTTTCGTGTCTAATGTGGAACCCATCAATTTTGTGCAATACTGTTGCCAGTGGCTACTTCCTGCTTTGATCTTGAAGGAAGACCACTCCAAGCTTGAATGGGTGGCTAAGGTATAAAGTTTCATGACTAATTCCAACCGCCTTATAATATTGGTTGCATTTATAGTCTCATTTTGTAATGTTTTTTTACTGTTTTAATGATCGTATATTCGTACCTGTGTTCAATGTTGGTCGGGGGACCATTTTGCCCACTTTGGTACTCAAACTTTATTTTTTCCGTTCATAAGTGGTAGTGGAACTGCAGCTCTCTTTAGTTATTGTATGTAGTTCAATATATTTATAGCCAATTATCCGAACCAAATCAAACCAACTAATCCCTTTACCCCAATAAAAATTGGTCTATCCTTTATGTCTATGTTCTACTCTCACTCCTAATATTACTGCACATCCAGTGGAGCATGCCTCTTGGCCATACACATTTTCTGTACGGGGCTAGTCTCTGGGGCCCAACATTATGTATCATAATATAATTTTATTTATATTCTTTTGTTATGTAACTTTGGAGCTGGTCAAAATTTGAAAAAGAGAAAGAAAGTGAATGTAGGAAGTACTTAATGGAACTGAAGGAGTAATAAAAATGGTCTTATAGCTGTGTGGCAGAACTTAAACCATAATGGGAAATTCCGATTACACAACATTCTAGTGGCATTTCTTCACTTCGACTGATATAATTGTATTCTATGGTTGACATTACGCCTGTCAATGGGCACAATCCAGTCCAAGTGCAAACCATAATTTTGATTTTGGTCCCATATCTGGAAAGACCAAGAGGGATAGTGGATATAGTTTTCTGATTCTCCATGAGCCTGTTACTAGGCTTTGCTTGTTTATTCAGCTCAATAAGCTGAAGTATATTCTGCATTGATCCAGTGAGATTGTGGAGTTAGTGCTAGGCTGAACCCAAAAATCTTATCCTTTTGTATTTGTTCCTTCTTCCTATTCTTGGAGATATTTTAACTTGTAGATATCCTGTCTGATTCTTATATTACATTTTACTTTTCAGGTTGCTCGACAGACTAGTGCTGAATTAGTCAAGCATCACTTTGTGCACATCTTTTCTATTTGCATGGCTTTACACTGCAGTAAGAAACCTGGGTGGGAAAAGGGATCCAGAGCACTGGGGATCTCTATATTACGTATTGCTGAAATATCTGAGCATGATAGAGATGAACTAATTTGGAAGTGTATGGTATGATTACGGTTAAAGAAAATCCAGTTTCATGTCATATGCTGGACTCAATATTGTAGATGCTGTACTTGAATTCATGGATTATTAGAAGGCTCTTCCTGAATTTTTTTATTTCCATCTTATGTATTCAGGTTTCTATAGTGAACCATATTCTCTCTCTGGCTTCCAGTTTACCAGACCCTCCACTTCCTTTCTTTTGCAAAGATACAATTGCACATGCAATTGTAACAGTTGTGGATGGTTTTTTGGATAGGTGGAGTTCCTTTTCTTGGTTTTATATTGTTTACCCTCTGTGCACTCCTAACTCCTAAGTTTGCCTACTTGATTCCTGCAGTGAAAGCCACTCTACAAGTATCAACCTTATTGACAAGATTCACATATTTAGACCGGACCGAGTTTTCATGGCAAGTTTCTTTATCTTATGTGTCGTCATGGTATTCTAGGAGATGGTTCTGCATCAAAACTAATGGTTTTTTTCATTGTTTTTGTGTGTGTGTGGGTGCAGTTTATTGTCGACATACATTACAAAGTTACTGCTGCAGTCCGTCAGTCGCATAAACGTAACCATTTTGCTGCCATTGAGGTGCTTGTTGATCTACTCAGGCATAGAGCTGGTCTCCCTAGTACTTTTAAGTGAGTGATACTTCTTTGTTGTATTTCTAAGAGCTGGTGACTAGGAAAAGGTTTTTTTATTTTTTTATTTTTTTTTGCTCTTTGTTTCCATTTTGGTATCTGAGGAAGTCACATTTACTTTTCTTTTGTTCTTTCTACATTCTTCTTTCCTCGGCCTAAGTAATGAACAATTTTTTGTAATTTGGTATGTTTGACACCTGTCCTGTTTTGTTGTACAGTTACCTTCTGAATTTGATTGGTCAATTCATTGGTTGCCACTCGTTAATGGATCAATGTTGCCACATCATGTCCACATTACTCCAGATATTCAAAGAAAACTTATTAGGGGAGACTACTAGGCTGCTAGGTGAAAGACTTCAGGTATAGGAGAAATCGTTCGAGTGTTAGGTATATATTATTGTTCTTTTCTTTTGCAGTAACAAAATCTCTGTGCTGTCAGTTTCTAGTATCGAAGTTGGTTGAATGCTGCATCCATTCTGAATCTTGTGGCAAGCCCCTGTCCGCCGCTCCACCTGAAGTTGTATCTCTGCTCCACCAGCTTACAGTTGGATCTAACCCATCTCTTTACGAATACATCAAAGTATGTGACAACATATCCTTACACAATTGTTGGAAAAGATTGTCTCCTGTCCTGTAATTTTATGTCAAAAGATCGTTTCTAGTCATGTAACTTACTTTCCAGTTGATTTCAGGTCCTTTAAGTTTTGTCCTTCACCGTCTTTCCCCAAAACTGTATTGATCCATACCGTCCATTAACCAACATATGTACTCCTTTAGCTTTCAACTAATAAGTCCTGGCAAGTTAGGGTTAAGAATTTAATTTCGGAAAGTATGGAAAATTGAAATTGAAGTGTTTCATGACAAAGTTTCTTCTTTGAAATTGGTTGACTTGGTAAGACTGAACGGAATATGTTTTTTGTAACTCTAGTTGTGTATGATTAGCATGATACACTGAATTATGGTAGCTCATCCGGAACATTAAGGAATAAATTTGCTCAATTTTAAGATGAAGGACCACAGTCATTTTAAGGGGGAAAGATAGAGAATTGTTTACATTCATCTGACAGTTGCATGACCACAAATGGTTGGGTTTGGCGCAATCAGTCACTATGATACTTAAAGTATCGTGGTTACAAAATGTGATCATTTTTCACTATCTTATTGCAGGAGCTAGAGCCCTTTCCTGACTTAGGCTTATTTGATGATGTGAAGAGGTTTCACCTTGAAATATCTCGTTCCTACTCACCAAGGGTTCACTTACTTAATGTAAGATAGTGATGTCCGCCTTGAAAGTTTTGGGTTTGATCGCCTTTTTTTTCTTTTGTCGCTAGTCATACTTTTATGCTGTGAGAGAATTTATTTTGGTATCTATTACCCTTTGCAGCTTGTAAAGAGATCTTACCATGTTTCTCCAGCTTCGATTCTTTGCAGGTACACATCTCTTTGCTCCTTGATGTATTTGCAAACAATATTTTACATTTCTTGAAGAATCGGGTGAAATGCCACTGAATTTACATATGTTAATTTATGAATCTCACGAGATGTTTCAAGTAAATCAAATTGCATCTCTTTATCCTTACATGCCATCACATTTCTCCCTCTTTCGTTTTACAACACATCTTAGCTACTTTTTCTAAATGGTTTATTGCTCCCAACCCTCCTAATTATCTTATTTTATTTCTATTAGAACCAATCTTCAAAAATCATTATTATAAGACGTAATTATATTACTCTAACCCCCACTTTCAAACTTTATTTGGCAAAACCCTCAGCCTGGACCATCATCTGGTGCGAGGTACCCATATCTGGTACTTGAGTTTATAGATTTAGGCACCGATGTCTGTTGCAAAAAAATTTGTTTGGCACCAATAGCCTGTGCAATTATCTTATTCAGCATCGGGTGCGGCACCAATATCTGGTTACAATTCAACGAATTTGCGTAAAAACAACCAACAATCGTTATTATGGAACTTATATGGTTGATACCAGTAAATGTTTGATACTCATGTTAGTTACCACCTGTTGGTATTAACACTTTACTAATAATACTACTATTAAGGATGACATAAAAGGGTATAATAGAGATTTTATTACTGATATACTTTTGAAGGGGGGGGTGGGGGGTGGGGACTATTTTGTCCGCTAATTTGTACTTGAAAAAATTTCACCCTTTTCTAAACAGTGTGTGGTATCACAAGGAGGCTTGGTCGAGATTGTCTAGACTTTTCTCCTTTTGAGGGTAACTACGTTGAATTATTCTGAAGTTTGTCTCTTTAAAGAACTCAGTAAATTGTGTGACTGAGAGTCGCTAAAGTTTATTGTTTCTTTGTTTAAGAACACATGCTTGCTTAAGGATCATAAATTATTTGACCCGAGTTTGAAGAGTTGAAGTATAAACTTCTTCCTTGGGATGGAGCAAATTTTTTGAGTTTTTGATATATTCTGAGTCCTTTTTTTGTTGTCTTTTTGTTCTATATCACCTTTTATATTCTTGAGACATATCGACTTATACAGTAAGTTAAATACAAAACAAAGTATCATTGGTTTATCACAGCTCGTCTCCGTCTCTACATCTTTGCTGTGACTATGATATATTGAAGATAACAAGATTTTTTTGCAGTCTGAAAGCATTGCACAAGCATCTGTTCACAAGTGAATTACATCAAGGAGCAGTGATTGATGAAAATGTTACCAAAGATATAGATTGGCACTCAGACAATGAGATTGTTCATGCTGTTTGGAATCTTGTCCAGATATGTAGCTTAGATGATACAAACAATCTCAGTGCTATAGTGTCTGACTTTGTATCCAGGGTATTATATCTATCTATTTTATTCTAATCCTTTATGACTTCCTACTTTACAAAAACGTCTTTTATGGTTTGTTTTTAACTGCAGACTGGTATTAGAGATCCCCACCGTGTTGTTTTCGATCTCTCTGGGGAGTTTAATGGGCTCGTATCTGGAATGGTTAAAGGTGTTAGTTTGGCAGATGCAAATATTTGCAGGGATACTGGAATATCAGATGAAGTTCTTCTTATGCTCACGCGACTTCTAAAGAAGTATCTTATGGATGAATCTGCTGAGATAATTGATATGTCTTCACATGCTCTACGGGTTAGTTAGTAAATGTGTTAATAGTTGATATGCTTTCTTTGATGTGTTGGGTTTTGTTTTTCTTTCTTGTGAATTTTATTTTAGGTGTTGATTTCGGCTTAAATAACAAACGGCTACTGTGTGTCTCTCTTGGCTCACCATTTTTGTAGTACAAGTTAAACAATGTCATCTTAAGAGCTTCTAGTTAATCGAGAAGTAACAAAGTGTTTTATGTCACTGCATTCCTTTGTAATGAGAATGCCAAGATTATGTATGCATTTCTGTTTAACTCTTGCTTTCCTTTAATTTTTCTTGCTGCTAAAACATACAGTAAACATCAAAGGCTCCGTCTGAATTGTTCCAACACTACAGCCAATATTTCGACTGCATAAACATTTAATATTTGAGAAAGCCTAGGTGAGCAATTCATTTTATTTTAGTGACCAAGTTTCAAGTATCTAAGGAGAAGACGTTGTTATCTTCATGTATAAGTTATAAGTTCCATTTTCTTGGTTCTCTTCCTTCTGCTGGATATCAACTTTAGGCCATAGTCCTGTGGACAAATGTTGAGCACAGAAAATTTAGAAAAGACTTCTTTTGAGAACATAAATTATACACGTTTGTAGTGTTTAGTGATGGAGAAGAAGCTTACAGATGGATAAGGACTAGGTTAATACATCCTGAATTCAATTATGTTTCAAACCCTTTAAGCATTTGTTTGTTTTCTTTGAAGCAGCTAAGGTATTCTATTTAACATTCTTGTCGGATGTTCATATTCACAGGGCATTCTGTCAACTGAAAAGGGCCGAAGAATGCTAGCGAAGCTAGATTCATATGAGAGTTCTCTTATTGAGGTTCTCCAAATTGGTTATTTTTCTTATATTCTGTATATAATATTCATCTGCTTGATACGAAAAATCATGTGTTAGCTGGGACACCACTACTTATCCTCCTGCATTTCTGTTTTGGTTCCCAACGGTATCCACTACGCGCAACTAATTTTGCTGCATTTCCATTTGGAAAGAGAAATGTGTCTTAGTTTTCTATATTGTTTGGAGTTGGTTGAGATTGGTGAGATGGGAAGATTGTATACCTTTCCCCTGACCTCATACCCCACTAAAAGGAACATTAATAGCATTTAATTGATGACGTGGTCATGCTGCTTTAACATGTTCCTGAATAATTTGTAGGTCCACTCAAATGGTGTTAATATGGAGACGGTACTATGTTTAATCAATAATCTACAACAAAAATTCGATGGTAAGTGATTTTAATGTTTCTATGCTTGCAAGCCTGAATAGGCCACTTGTGTATCGCTTCAGCTGCAAATTGAATTATCATTCTCATTCTTTACTTATATCTGAATGACATCTTATAGTAACTTCCATGCTGCTGTGCAATATATACTCCCTTTGTCCCGTTGATTACTTCCACTCTGCCATTTTGTCCATCTCAAAACTTCGTGTCTTATCCTCGGTTGTATTGTTTGATTCATTTGTAATGAAAGAAACAAAAGATGCTTGGAGGATGTGTCTACCCGGGCTGGAAGATTGTAAATTTAGTCCATGTGATGCATTTTGCTCATCGCATGTCTTGCTATTCCACTGATTGGATGGGAAAATTTAGTAGCTGATCGGATTAACTGAAGTTCACATGCTATTACCCAGTTTACAAACGAACTGGGTATTAATTGGAGCAACTATTAATGGAGGAGCATCAACCTGATATTAAATCCCCAATCTCACATTCTGGGGCCCTGTACGTAGTCGGTTAGAAGTCCATGCCGGAGAGCTGTGAACTGCAAAGTCCATGCTTGAAGCCACTTTGTTTTTTTTTTTAGGAGAGCAATGTTACTAAAAAGACATCAAATACATGGAGGGTTGTGTAACTAAGATAATGAGTGGAGGGGGGAAAACAAATCAGGCACTAGACATTTAATTTGTTATTTGTTCGAGATAGTACTAGCCTTTTTTCTTTTTTGTCTGACCTTCTGTAGTACACTTCCCGTGTATCATCAGTTTTGTTTGATGACCTTAAAATTATTCTTGACCAGCTAGTACCAAGTTTAAGTAAAACAAGCTCCTGTAGATATCCAGTGAAGAGAAAGTTATAATTTCCTGGTTTACTCTTCTACAGCTGGAATGCATGTGTTTCTAAGCTGTGTGCTAGGGGCAATGGTGCCTTACTTCTCTAACCTTCAGCTCTTAGTTTACCTTATGACATGAGTATGGATATTCTGCACCGCAAGATAATGTTAAAAATGTGGTATAGCTGCATGTTGTCTTGTTTTATACCATCCCCCACCCCTTACTTTTATTTGTTCTTAATGCTGTAAACCAAGTTGCCATTTGCTAATCGTATGTTTATTTTCTTCTATTTTTGTCAGCTGAATCAATGTCCATTGAGGACTCTAATGTGTGGTCTACCTTTGGCAAAACTTTTGATGCATGGATTCGTCCACTTGTATGTGTCTTGATAAGTTATTGTGACGACCACATTCTTAGGTAGTCAATACTTATATATTTTTTTACTGTCAATGTTTTCTATTGGTCTCTGTGAAAACAAAATAATGGAGTTGATCATTCTGTACTTCAGATTGTGTCAAGATATTGTACTGGTGAAATCTGAAGTCGCAGAAATACTGTTCTCCAGTGTCATTGTTAACCTATCCAGAAGAAACGATTCGGAAATTGATCTTTGTAAAATAATCTCTTTGAAGGTAAATCACTTGCTTTTTTACACAACTAGGTTATTGATTTTGAATGACGATGTACTTTGGGTAACTGGGCTCGAGTGCATCAGGGTAATATTGTCCAGTACCTTTCTGACATATTCTTTTTTAATCTAGTGATCTTTTCTCGGGTGTGTTGCTCCTTCAGTTATGTTCTTTCACAGGCTTGAGAAAGATGATTTATGACGTGCGATCAACTTATCTTTGATGTCTATGTGTATGTTTGCAAATGCTTTTATTAAGTGATTTTGTGATTTTGGAGTTGTAGAAGTAATTTTTTAGTGTTCTGTTTTACTTCTGCTGCGACTTCTCTTCAAAGAAGCAGGTAACTGCCAGAAGTAGAGAAGCAAAGATGTGCCTTCTACTAACTGCTTTAGTGTTTCTTTTTTCAATTAAAAATCAACTGGTTTGATTGATTTTACCAAACACTACAACTTTTAGTTTTGTAATTTCAAGTTGCTTTTCAAGTAAAATATCGAACACTAATGATTTTTCTTGAAACTAACTTTATTCAACTTTTAGTAAAAGCAGGTAAACATTGCTTTCTAAAAGCATTTGCATACACAACCTATATATATCCAGTTTCCCATCCGTGAAAAAATTACATGTCCTTGTTTATTTGAAAAATATAGAACTTTGTTCTGTGTTTTCCCATTACTTTCTTAGCATCAAGTATACTTTCCTGTTTGTTGGATGATGATTTTATAAAACTTGAATCAGGATTAATAGTATGTTCGTTGATCAATGTTCTCTTCAGCTTTATCATGTTGAAATTCCACTAATATTCATTAATTTGGTTTGTTATGGGTTGTAATTTTTCTCCTTATTGGCAGGTACATGAGAATATACTCATTGAGTCGAATGTGTTGATAAAATCAATTCAGATACTTTTGAATGCTTTAAATGAGCTTCGCCTGTATCATGTAATGGAAAGAATTAAATCTTCGTCCGTTCTTCATAAGCCTCGGTATTCAAAGGTACAAGTGTCTCTGATTGATGGAATAACAGACAAGTTCTATATGCTTGATAAATTCTACTAGAAAAGTATGCTTCTTATGATCCCTGCAATTAATAATAGACACTACGTTGGGGAGACCGTATTTTATCTGGCCTCTGCCTTTCACGTTGCTGACATCCCTGTTTTCAGTAATATAGTACATTTTACTACTCATATGTTATGTTCATCTAAAGAACATAGGTGCTTGAGTCATGGCTAGTCCTCCTAACTCTTGGCCTGATATCATGTAGCATAGAAAAGGCCATTCTTTTCTTATTATAGTGACATACAGTTAAAAAGATGAATATTATATTAGTGTATTATCTGCATCTTGCATTTCATTGGTCTCTTTGTCTCTTTATTCCAAACCAAAACGACATGTTGTTGCAGTAAACCTCCATTCAGGTTTACTTGAGCTCTTTTTCTCACCATGTATTACGTTGATAAGCTTAAGATGCTTTACTAGAGCCTGCATACACGCCCAAACCCGGAATTCATTTATCTACTGTGCATGGGAGAAATAAATTATCATACATACAACAATACACATAGTCTACACTACGGTGTTTTGTTTGCAAATGGGCAATATTTCAATTGAATAATCTAACTTACCCAGTTTATGGTTTCAACAGCAAACTAAATCCACTGGTTCTATGGTTAAGTCCCGCGCCACATCTGTTAAGGTGAAGGATCATCAGGCGCACTCTGAATCTGCAACACCGATATTATTATGGGATAAGGTTAGCAACACCGATATATATATACTTATTTATACTTGTTTGCAAGACTCACTACGTTTATTTATTATTACCATTATCTTGCATCACTTTCTTTTCCCTCACTCCCAATCCCTTTAGGAACAAAAAAGAAGATGCGCGTTAGTTTCCATATGAATGTTGCTTTTTCTTTCCAGGTTTATTGGCTCTCCGTTGATTACCTTACAGTTGCGAAATCTGCCATTGTACGTACAATTTCCGTAATTCTTTCACACCCTACTTATTTAGTTTCTATTATTTCCAGTAACTTATGCATTCTTACAGGATTGCGGCTCTTACTTTACTGCTGTTCTTTATGTTGAGCACTGGTGTGAGGAGCACTTTAATGGCCTATCATTGGGTACACCAGATTTTTCTCACAGAGAAACTGTACGTTCAGTTAAATTCTCCTGTTCCACATATAACATTAAATTTAAGGAAAAACTTGTTTACTTTTTGTTCCTAATTGCCAGCTGCCACCCCATATTGAGATACTCGTATCCGCAGTCACTCAAATAAATGAGCCAGACAGTCTCTATGGAATCATTCGATCTCACAAGGTTAGTCAGAGATTCCACATGAAAATATTAAATATATGTGTACACATGTTATACACGTTCACATGCTCATGTGTATGTACCTGTATTTGTGGTGGTGTTGGTGAGGAGGGGGTGATTGATATGGAATGGTCAAATTATTGTGACTGTGTGTAGCATCGATAATTATGGGATGCACAAGTATAGCCTGATGACTACATGGGCCACGTGATTATTTAGTCTCTCTTAGTACCTGTAGGAAATATGGAAAGGGTTTTGTGGATTGCTTTGTATCTTTCTTACTGGTGTTAATCTGAAGCGCATACAAAGGCCCTTTAAGTACTGGTGGGAATAATAAACCTACAGAAGAAATCTATCTAATAAATTCAGTAACCTTCTGAAGTACAAGTAAAATAAAACTGTAGTCTTGCAAATGAGTGTCAGGATTACAGGGAATGTGGAAGATCTGAAAGAAAAGCAGGAAAATTACAACATTTTAAAATGCTAAATGATATGTAACACATGCCAATTGAAGGACTTGACTAAATTGGAGAAATCTATCAGAAATATCGATGGATTTAAGTGGTGCAAATTAAAGAAACTATGGGAGAAGTATTGAAATAGAAGTTGGGGAAAGAGGGAGTACTCTAAAAGAAAGTAGAAAATATATAGACGAATATAGAAGAGTTGATGAATTAGATGAGAACCTAAATGCATAATGATGAACAAATATTGGAATAGAGTCCTCTTCGCAGAGACGATACACAATTAACCATATTCATAAAGGCTTTTAGAAAGCTATAGACCTGCCATTTATTTATCCAAGGATATTTGACCCAAAAGTAAACCTTCAGCAAGATTTCTGAAAGTGATCACATGCTAATGAAGGAATCACATTACTAAACTTTCCTAATAGGATTGTGATCTTCTCTTCATTTCCTCCATGGTTGGTTCTACCTGTCCTGGATGGGGAGAAACAACATAATGATGCATATTCGACCTATGTGGACGTTTGACAAGTGCTTGCAGATGCACTCCCAACTGAACAAATTATTGGACTAGATGGTGCGATGCTTTTGTCTAAATTCATGTCATCTTTTCCTGTAATGCAAACCGGCCTCAGAACCCAAATAAACATTCATGAGTGACAGGTGGTTTATCTAAGAGCATATGAAATGTGGTAGTCTGGTATTTGATGGGCCTGTGGTGACCTCTCCTTCGACCACTGTAAAGAATTCTTAGTATGTTTTCATCATCATTTCCCAAGCCATAATATTGCAAGCCTTTTTTTCCCTCATGTTGCTGTAAATATAGATCATTACCTATTCACCTCCTAGTAGTATTGCCTGATTTCCAGAGCTTAATGTAATGTATGCTCAACCTTTTAAGATGCATTTGCTGTATATGGCATTGATTAAATTTGTTATAATCATATAGTAAGCATTTTCTGTTGTGATTTACAGATGACCTCTCAGATAATAATGTTCGAGCATGAGGGTAGCTGGAGCAAAGCCCTTGAATATTATGATTTGCAAGTTCGGTCTGAGCCAATTCTACAACCAAGTGATTCTGCATACTCTTCTCCGGAGAATTCTGAACGGGCATCTGGTGCATCCTATAAATTAGAACGTGGGTTGATGCAGAAGAGGCCATACAAAGGTCTAATTAGATCATTACAGCATATTGGTTGCACGCACGTATTGGATATGTACTGTCAAGGATTGACGTCTCAGAGGGGCCGGTTTCAACATGATTTGGAATTTTCTGAGCTTCAGGTTCTTTTAATATGTTTGCGTCATTGTGCGGGAAGTAATATACTCTACCATCCCCGAGTTATTTTCCCTCTTTCTATTCTCATACATCAGTATTTTTATGTTGCTTATTGGTGACTGGTTGTACAAATCTTCTGTAGTACGAAGCTGCCTGGCGTGGAGGAAACTGGGATTTCTCCCCACTCTATTCTGGTGTTGATGCAGCCGCTTCATTTCAATATGGTGGCGGCCATCATTTCAATGAAAATTTACACAGGTTCTCTTAGATATTAGTATATTCAATTATCCATAGTGATTCTCCTTGATTTTAGATTTCTATTTGTTGCTAGTTCATTTGAACCTTATATATGCTGTGTGTGTATCTTGTGTGTGCATATATACTCACCTCACATCTGTGCTGATGCCTTCACTATATATATTACAATTGAATCCAAATGCCATTGTGTTGGGTTGACAGACAGAAATTGTGGTGGAACTGCTTTTTATTTATTTATTTATTTAAGAAATAGAGTTAATCCAGTGCCATGTTCTCCATCTTTACATTTTCTGATTGCTATCGTCTTGGTTTTCTCTTCATTATCACCACTCAACAGTCAGCACTCACACTGACACACGCGCACACTCACATATACTTATATCCTCGCTTGATGATTGGTAGAAGTGGCAAATGGACACTGCTTCTTCTCTGATCAAGTTTCAATGAATTGCATTAGCCATCAATTCAACATGCAGTTTGTTTATTCCATGATTATATTTTTTACATTTTTGCGATCAGTTTAATCTTAAAGAAGTTTTTACTCCTATGATTTATATTTACTTTATCATTTTGTTGTATGGTCCTTTAGATCAGTAAGAGTGTTTTCAACTACCTGCAAAATTTTCTTAAATACAAAATTTCAAATGCTATACTTCATCTCAATAATACATATCTTTGACCACGATTGACTCCTTATACGGGGGGAAAGTTTGAGGAAATTATATCATGAAAGCCTAAAAGGCCACGAAATGTACTTCCATAATACTGTATAATTTTCTTAAAACATTTTACTGGTGTAACTTAGAAGTAATACATGGTCAACAACAGTCAGGGAAATGCAAATGGGACATTAATATCGGAAAAAATGAAGTACATGTTGCTGAAGTATTAAGTATACGACCACCCATCTTTTAATATGCTGACATTCTTATTGCTGCTGTACAGCTGTTTGAGAGCACTGCAAGAAGGTGAATGTGATGAATTTCGCACGACACTGGAAGACTCAAAGCAGGTCAGCTGATCATAAATTCATCCATCTATCTAACTGACAAAACATGTTCATAATGACAATCTTTATTCTCGATCAGACTCTTTTGGCATCCATATGTCACGCTAGTAAGGAGAGAACGGAGTTCATGTACTCCACCATACTCAAACTTCAGGTATCTAAATGCTTCTAGCAGCAATGTTTCTTATAATTATGTACCGAAGGTCTCTTGATTATTTCTGTTCTGCCTGCGTAAGTCTTGCAGTGCTTCTATTCTTTATAGGCTTTATAGTTTCTGGTGTGTATGGTATTTATGATCTATTCATTCTCTGAAGATCAGGGTTGTGAATAATATGTTTACTGCTCTGATACTTGCCAGATTTTTTATCATCTTGGAATGGCATGGGATTTGCGGTGGCGGTCGTCATATAGAAAGATTACTGATACTTCTCAGAGACAGTATTTAATATCTGAACCGATTGTCCCCTCCAAGGACCAGGTATCAACACTCTTCTATAATGTATGAAATTGGGTTTTGGTCGGAAACGTGTTTCATGAAACCTGTGAAGTGGTAAACCTGTACGATTTTGCGGGGGAAATCTTCCCCTTATGGTGACTATTTTAAAACATCAACTCTTTTTCCAGATGTATAACTATCATGGCTTATTTTGACAGTCTCGTCTTTATGGAGCCAGATATTAATATAAAATAGCTGTAATACATGTTTCTCCGAGTCTGAAAACCTTTAATTTGTCTTCAGCTGCAATGGCTGCACAGGCACTGGAACTGTATTGTGAAACAAGCAGAGTTGCATATGAATTTGTTGGAACCATTCATAGCATTTAGAAGAGTCTTACTCCAGGTTTTGTGTTCATCAGATAGTTCAGCACATCATCTTTTGGAATCAGCATCTATTCTTCGGAAGGTATTCTTGTGGGACCATTTTTTTCTTTTTTTCTTTTTTTTTTTTTAAGCAAAGCTTGCTAAGCTGGTTATTTGTTCACCTCTTTAGGGCTCCAGATTTTCGGAGGCCGCTGCAGCGTTGCATGAATTTAAGTTCCTTTGCTCTGGAATGGGAGAAGTGCATTCTAATTTCTACTGGCTTGGAAGGGTATCTACTTTCTCTTTAATTTAAATATCATATGCTTAAATTTTGTATTGCACTTGATTTATTGATTTGGTGTTGCCCATGAACAACCTTGGAATGACCAAACATATATTCACTTATCTAGAAGGGCACTAATGTCCAGATGAGATGCATGTGGATTTGCATGTAGCCCATCAGATTACTTGGTTTGCTTTGCTTGGAGCTGTATGTAAGGAGTGACTTCCAAAATTGTGGGAGTCTAATTGGAAGAACATGTTAGGATTAGAATCAAGTGTAACTAACTTATTTACAGTGTTAAAAAGAGGAAGAATGTCTGAGATTAAAGAGGGAGGAAAGAAGTAAATACGATGTCAACTAGGAAGCATGAATACGTTTAGCACTGTTGCACTAATGCAAAATACATATTCAACATGAAAAGAAATTATAAGGAGTAAATACATATTCAACGTATTCAACAGGACTCAATAATTTTATTCTAAGATTTTTCCATTTAAAAAATATAAGGAGTCTATCTCACAACATGAAAAGAAATTATAAACAGATATATAAACAACAAAACATGCTTTTAACGTATTCTTATTTTGATTGTGACTAAATTTTGTGTTTTGACGCTTTTTCGTGTTTGTTTCACGTATGCATATTGGTGCTTGTTAGCATGTTGATAGTAATTAAAGAATGGCTGAGATGGCTCTTATTCTCACTTAGCCATATATAGAATGGTCCTGGAGCAAGCCAAATAGATTTCCTGTCGGTTAGGAGGGCAAATATGAGTAGCTGGACTCTAGGGCATAGACTTCTAGTGACTCGAGTAAAACCGTGTAGCCTTTGAGAGACAAATAGTTCAAGGTGCAAACTAGGCAAGAAGATGTGTGAATTTGAATTGAAATGAAATGTCTAATTGTATTAAGAAAGTTGCGAGAGTTGTACTTGGAGTCAAGAGGAGGCGCCTCTCTAGTCAGGAGTCAGGACACTTAGTGGTGGAATGAAGATATTAAGAAATTTGATCCACAATAAGAGAGATGCTCACCGGGCATTGAAGAAGAATAATGACCGCAAATTTCGAGAATTACAAACATACCAAAGAATGGAGTGAATAAACATGTTAGTGACGCTAGATCTAAAGTGGACGAGACTAGACAACTGCGAAGTTGAGAAAGATATCTTCAAAGATTGCATGAGCCTGAGAAAGAAGACAAGAGAGAAAATAAATGATGATGTCATAAAATTTGCTGAATTGATGTTGATTGACGTTGACATTAATAATTCTTTCTGATTGGCACTACACGACTGTTTCACCCTTTCATTATTAAACTGCATTTACCCTTATGAGAAAGGGGTGAAGGCACTCGAGTCGATCAGCACTTGAGGGAGCTTACATGTGTGTTATGCTCAACTCTTCAATCTAGAGTTGTGTTTTTGCTGAAGGTGTACTCTGAGTCTCTGAAGGGTGGGGAAT
Source organism: Plantago ovata (assembly GCA_028274465.1). Taxonomy (NCBI): domain Eukaryota; kingdom Viridiplantae; phylum Streptophyta; class Magnoliopsida; order Lamiales; family Plantaginaceae; genus Plantago; species Plantago ovata. The sequence goes on from CM051458.1 coordinate 6,875,111, forward strand.
GATGGTGGATGGCGAGAAAGTTGAAGTCATTTCATCTTATGTCAGAGAACTCAGTCCAGTATTATGATATAATTACTCGATTAGAAGGCAAAATGGTGTTCATTTAAAAAAGAGGCTTTTAGGGACTTCACCTTTTTAATCAATAATTGCTTTTTTACTTCTTTTTTTTCTTTTCCTGCTAATGAGTAACGCATTTATATATGAGAATGTTTATTGCACTATTAGATTAGAGTATGTAACTTGGGTTTCAACATGCAACTTTGTTCAAATTGGTCATGTTGGGTTCCACTCTTTCCTTTGATATTTAAGGGGACTATCAGTAGGTGCATTTTACATGCCACTCTAAATTCAGCAGTTGCTCCAACACACGGGTGCTTGTGACATATTTTAGATAAGAACATGCACGAACCACTTGTGCTATTTCTGTCATGTGATGTAGGCCTGTGGATGCACCTGTCTAATGTATGGTGCTCGAGGTTTTAAGTCATTTAATGAGATCAATAGGACGACAGGAAGTCTTGTTTAGAAGTATTCGTCGAAACATATTTATGGATTAATGAAGATATACTGACCCAGGTCATATGCTTGATTTAATGTAATATACTCTGTTGTCGATCTACCTTATTCCTACTTGTTGGGATAACCAGTCCGTTCTTTGCTTTTTATCTACATGCTTGATCCTTTAATGACTTATAGTTACAGATACAATATGCCATGGAATGTCATGTTTCGAAGTAATATGCTTCACCATATTTATTGATTAATGAAGATATATGCTTGACTCTTACAGATTAAATATGCCATGGAAAGTCTGTTTTTGGTTTATTTTTCTCCTATTTGCTGGCATAAGTAATCTTATTTCTTTCGTATGCTCCTGCTTTGTATGACTTATGGATAAAATTTTCAGTTATCACTCCATTCACTTATCTCTCAGTTTTTAGTTTACAAAATTACTAATGTCTTTGGACCTTTCTTTTGAAAGCTTGAAGAGGCAAAGCTTCTGCGCGCCCAGGGTCAGCATGAGATGGCAATCAGCCTTGCGGATCACATTTCACAAAATAATCAGCTGAGTGCTGAAACAGCAGATGTGCTGCGCTTAGTTGGAAAGTGGCTGGCAGAAACTCGATCAAGCAAGTTAGTGTCTTCATCTTTTATTTTATGTTTTGCTAGATTATGCAGGCAGAACAATGCTCTTAAGCAAATACGTTTTGGTTTGGTTGATTAACATTGCTCTTAAGCCATCAGCCTTGTTCTTTTCGTCCAATGCTGCCACAAGGGACTCTCTGCCATCATCTCTTAAGGATTTTGTCGTTTACCTCTAATTTGTAATTCTAATACACTGTGTGTATTATCTTTTTTGTTTTTAAATAGTTTTAAATTGCCTATGGTAAAAGGAAAAAGAACTGTAATTTCTCAAATGACAACGTTCCGAAATAATCTTGATAGATGTAGGTTTTGCAAATTTACCTGTAACTCGAGTAATTATTCCTATGATGGTTCTGCAGCTCAAGGACTATATTAGAGAAGTTCCTGAAGAAAGCTGTTACGGTGGCTGACGATCACAAGTCTACAGCCAAGTTGTCCACAGAGAAAATAAACCAAATGCATTTCCATCTTGCCCATTATGCAGATGCTCTTTTCCGTAGCCATGAAGAAAGATTTGGCTCCAATGAATGGCAAGTAGCCATGCGTTTACGGAAACACAAGGTATGCTAATATGACTCATTTTTCTTTCGTTTGTACGAGGAGGAATAAATGAGTCTGTTTTCAAATATTTTTATTATGTGCAGGCAAAGGAATTGGAAGCTCTAATCAAGCGTTTTAAGAGTACGGCTAAGGCAAGCACTATAACCAGCTGCTAAGTGCTAACAAATATTATAAGGGGGGGGGGGGTGATTAACTTGAGATGTGTTCTATGTGTGCTTGTTCTAGGGAGACAAGACTGATTATTCATTAAAAATTCAAGAGCTACAGAAGCAACTTATGATGGACCGCGAAGAAGCAGAAAAATTACAGGTATGCTGAAGATGGTACACTTTGCCATGAGTCATGACATCTGTAAATAAGTATTTAGCGGCAAGAGTTAGATTGAGATTTGATTTATGTATGGTCGAGTGTAAATTTGATATTCTGTGCATTCCTCTTGAATGATCCCTCAGCTAGATTTAGATTTAATTTGATGCTGGTTCCCCCCCCCCCCCTTCCCCCTCCTTCCTTTTGAACTTTAGTGCATATATTTATGTCCCAGTCTGAATGAGCTTGTTGTGTTGACATTGTGATTGAACAAATGGTTTACCTTTTGTTCCCAGGAAGATCGAGACAACTTTCTATGTACAGCTCTAGAAGGATACAAGAGATGTATGATCATCGGCGAGAAATATGATATTCAAGTGGTATGTAACTGTGTTTCCATTTCACAATGACAAATTTTTCGTAATAGAGCATGATGTATAAGCCAATATTGTCCTTATATGAGGAATACTTCTATTTGCTAGCATGCTCAGTTCGCATGCACTCACGCAATTTCCAATTCAAATTGTTATATGAAACAAGTTCTTGTTTTAAACAATGAAGTTTCTTTAATATCATCAGTAAATGTTTACTTTATAGGTGTTTCGGCTTGTTTCCCTCTGGTTCAGTCTTTCCAATAAACAGTTTGTTGTGGATAACATGCTAAGTACTATAAAACAGGTATGCTGGTGATACATCTATATAACAATGTCCAGATTTATTTCGAAACATTTTCCTTCTAAACCTCAATATTCTCATGCACTTTTTTGAAATCCAGTACTGAAATTTTTGTTTGTGCTTGCTATAGATTTGGTTCAAGTCATGGATTTATCATTTATTTGTTTAGGTGCAATCTTACAAGTTTATTCTATTGGTTTACCAAATTGCTTCTCGAATGGGTGGCACTGGAGACTCCTCAGGACTCCCAAGCTTTCAGGTTATCCATTTGCACTGTATATATGTTGTGCCATGTTGTCACTAGTAAAATACAAAATAAAAGTCCGTTGCATAATATTATCTTGGCAACTGCAGTTTGCATTGGTTTCTCTTGTGAAGAAGATGTCTCTTGATCATCCTCACCACACAATATTTCAGGTACCATAGGTCTACTTTATAGGAATCACATCTTAAATTGCTACTTTGAAGGAAATCATTTCATAATTCTTTTCTACATGTATTTCTATTCTTTTGGGTTCAATTAACAATGCTGATGCTGGCTTCTGCATTTGTTTGTTTCCCCTTTTCCATTTATTATTAGCTTCTAGCTCTTGCAAACGGTGACCGCATCAAGGACAAGCAACGTAGTAGAAATTCATTTATTGTGGACATGGATAAGAAAGTTGCCGCTGAAGATCTCTTGAAAGAACTTTCATCATATCATGGTTCCACAATTAGACAAGTAAACTGTTTATTTTTCTAAATTCTAAGGAAGAATGTATTTCGAAGCCCATATCAGTTCTGTTTCTCATTTCCTATTTGTTTCTTTCTTTAGATGAAACAGATGGTGGAGATCTACATCAAACTTGCTGAGCTGGAGACCAAGAGAGAGGTAAGTTATTGTTCAGACTTCAGAGGTTCTACTCCTTTCTATAGGTAGTTGAATATTCTTCTTTCAAGAACTTTAGTTCTTTTCATTTAAATGAAATTGATTGTGTATACAGGACACAAACAAGAAAGTTGCCCTTCCAAGAGAACTCCGCAGCATTAGAGAGCTTGAGCGTGTAACTGTCTTTTATCATCTGATTTTTTTTAAATGCATACAAGCTTGATTAGTAATGTGATTGCCTTGATTTAGGTGAATGAACCACTAATGTATTTTGCTTCATAATTGTGGTATTTCAGGTCCCTGTCATAACATCTTATGTCCCTATTGACCGAACATGTCGATATCCTGAAGGATTTTTCCCCTACTTCAGAGGGTTGACTGATTCGATCACGTGAGTGCTCACTCGGTCTTGTTGGAATTTGTTTGGGGGTGGGGGGGAAGTATGGAGGAAATGCTTGTGTAAAATTTAAGAAAAGCTTATATTTTGATACCTAGGAGATGTGGCTGAAGTAGTCTTATTATTTCCTTGGTTTTTTGATCACATAAAATATTCTCTGACATTTAAGTCCTTTCGGAATCAAAAGTCCTAAAGTTTATTGGATTATTCTGCTTGAATTTTTAATAATCTAATCTAATAAATAGTACTTTGCATACTGATTTTGTTCTCGACTCTCAAAATTTACAGAGTAATGAATGGTATAAATGCTCCAAAGGTGGTGGAGTGCTTAGGTTCGGACGGTAAAAGATACCGACAACTCGCAAAATCGGGCAATGATGACCTGAGACAGGATGCTGTATGAAGCTCAGACAACTTGTGAATCAATTTTATCTTTTTCAAATGATAATATGATGATGCTACACGTAATTCTGTGTTTGTGCATGCTATACATAGAGAAATAGAATCCCTTCACAATTTCATGGTTAATGTGCATCTAGTTATACCAGTAATTGAAAGGAGATCAACTAGTTGGGTTAGTTAACATAATTTCATAAGCCCATTCATATATTATTCTTTATCAGGGACACTTTATGAATTTTAATTTCCATTATGCAGGTTATGGAACAGTTCTTTGGGTTAGTTAACACTTTCTTGCAGAACAACCGTGACACTTGGAAGAGGAGACTCAAGATACGTACATACAAGGTATATGAGATTTGAACTTTGTATTTTTCAGATGGATGTGGATCATTGGCTGATGGCAAGCAATTAAGTGTGAGAGCTATATATTTCCTACAAGTAGCGACTGCTATACAAAGCTTATTCTGTTAAATAGTGAACTAACTAATGAACAAACATTAAAGAAGAACGTAATGAGTTGAATATGCAATGACCTTATAAAGTTTATTCTTAGATAGTGTACTAACTAGTAACTAATGAACAAAAGTTAAAGAACATAATGAGTTGAATATGTATTACTTTCATAATCTTAAAAGAAGCATGAGGGACCTATATGTATGGGGATGAAGAGAACTTTTTTGTGCAAATCTACAGAAATCTAGAGATTCTTGCTCCCAGCCCTAATTATTTCATTTTATTGCTAATCGAACCAACCTTTAAAAACCATTATTATAAGACCCAAGTATATTATTTTCATCCCCATTCTGGATTGACAAATTTAACTCTCGCTTTGGACCGTAATCTTACTTGATTTCATGAAGTTAGGCATCGGGAGTATAAGTGCACTATTTTTCTGCCCCCACACTTTTTTTCCAGCTGGGGTGGTCTTTGGCATGTTGTTTAATCCTAATTCTTTTTTATTTAGATTTTTTCTAAATGAATTTTGAAATGTGAGGGTTGTACGTTGAGTGAAGTTGCTCACTGTTCAGTTAGTGTAATTGTGCTTTATATTCCCAGGTTCCTTTTATTCCTTTTCAAATCGCATATACCTTGGATGTGGATCATTGGCTGATTTGAACTTTATAGTGTCTCATGTATTTTATTCTTATTGTTATAATGCTTGTGCTAATGAAATTATATTTATCCACATGCTCTTGGTGTATATGTGAAAAAACCGTCTTTTGTTTGCTCACACAGGTGGTTCCTTTTACTCCTAGTGCTGGAGTTCTTGAGTGGGTGAATGGAACTTTACCTCTTGGGGAGTATCTTATCGGAAGGTCGGCAATTTTTTTATTTGCAATGTCACAATTATCTGGATTCTGGACCCCTTAAGGTGTCGCCGAAGTGGATGAGAGCTTGGGATTTGGTGGGCATGCTCACTTGGTCTCAGGTTCAAACCCCTTTGGTAATTAGGGTGTGTTTACGAGTGTGCGGTCACACATTATGACAAATAAGATGAATACAACTATTGCAGTTTAAATAAATTTTTGCATTTTAATATGTTGATTTTTCTTTTCCAGCTCCCGAAATGGAGGTGCCCATGGATGCTATGGAGTCGGAGACTGGACTTTTCTCAAATGTCGGCAGCACATGACTGCAGTAAATGCCTCATGTTTCCTTTGTGTTATTGGTTTCTCTTTTTCCCACCTTTTCTTTCACTTGAATATGTGTTTGTGGAGGAATAAGGTGCATTACGTGACACTGTGTGCAGCACAGCAGGAATAATAAGGAAATAGCTGGTATCGAGCTATTAGCCTTTTAACAAGAACATAATAATTTCCACCTGTGTGATCTGTTTGCTAATTCACTCGTTCAAAAAGAATAATAAATAAAAATTGGGAATCACCCACATCTGTTGCAAGTTGCATGATATTGAGGTTTTGCGGAAGTCTACTAAATAACTCAAACCAGGCTTTCAATATCATAAGAAAGCTGGAATTTTGAGATGCACATGTAAAATGTTCTTCTCTACTTAAACACAATTGGTCCAATTGGACACATCTGAAAACATTTGAAAGGGTGTGCAGAAGATGTTTTTGGAAAGTGTATGATATTTCTATGTATCTTGCATTTCTCTATAGGATAACAAATGCACTGGCGCATCTATGCTTTTGCTAGTGATTGGTGTTTAAAATTCTCTTATTTTCTATGATCACACATGTTCACTGTGTCTAGATGCTTCACCTGTTTCAGTTTCAATCTTCTCTCTCCCACGACTAAGATTAACAATGTACCATTTTATGGTGAAGACTCGGTAATGACCTGAGTGGTTTTGTTACTCTTCTTTCAGTATTTTGCAGCTACCTTCGCTCTGTTGGGAGGAAACATGAAGCTGCTGCTTAATAAATTTTTCAATAATTACATTTTAGGGGATATGAATGAGTGATCCTATCAGACTACCAAGTTAGAGTTTCTGCAAATGATTGCAATAATCTACTCTAGTTTCATGTGTCAACTTACTCTGCTTCCGGATCAAACTATTCCGACACTTCATTTATTATAGTCTGCCTTGTTGTGAAGTGCCTGATATTTATGTCCTTACCGTACTTTTGTTTGTAGGAAACTGATAAGTGCAAGGCATTCCAGGAAGTTTGCGAGAATTTCAGGTATGATCCATTGAGTTTCCGGAGTTTTGACAATGGAACCTGTATACCACACATTGGCTAATCTGGTCCTGTTTATTTTGCAATTCAGGCCCGTCATGCATTATTTTTTCTTGGAAAGGTTTTCAAATCCAGCTGACTGGTTTGATAAAAGGCTTGCATATACAAGAAGCATTGCTGCTAGTTCAATGGTTTGTGTTATCTGTTCATCACTTCATCTGATGGTTTGTTACTAAAACATACTACAGACAATGATTGGGAAATCATTCATTGTTCTATGCAGGTTGGTTACATTGTAGGATTAGGAGATCGGCATTCTATGAATGTTCTCATTGATCAAGCTACTGCAGAAGTTGTTCATATAGATCTTGGTGTTGCTTTTGAGCAAGGCCTGATGCTGAAAACTCCAGAGCGAGTTTGTCTTTTTACTTCAGAAATCTATTTTTTGCCAAATTATTGTATTTCACTTCTCATGGATTGTATATTAATTAATGTCTAATCTATTTTTGACAGGTACCTTTTAGGCTGACAAGGGACATCATAGATGGAATGGGTGTAACTGGGACTGAAGGAGTTTTTAGAAGATGCTGTGAAGAAACTCTCTCTGTCATGCGATCCAACAAAGAAGCTTTGCTCACTATTATTGAGGTACAAATTACTGAATTATGTTGCTGATATAGAATGAGAACTAGCCTTTTATTTTACAACTTGAAAACTTGCAGGTTTTCATCCATGATCCTTTATATAAGTGGGCTCTGTCACCTTTAAAGGCTATGCAACGTCAAAAGGTATATCAATTGATCCTTTTCATCTACTGTTTTCTAAACATTATAATGAGAAAGAACTGGAAGTAACGCACCTTCTTCTCAAAAGTCTAATCCAATGAATAAAAAGGTTTGAGACTTTGAGCCAAACAAAAACATTTCCTGCAGTCATTACGGTACTTGCTCTATAGTAATAGAAGAGTCCATCTTGTGAGAGGCCTATTCAAAAAGACCAAAAGAGACTGATAGTCTGATATATGATCTGTTTTATCAAATTTCACTGTTCAACCTGCAAAATTAATAACAGAGAAACAAGCAGATGAGCCAGCCATGGCTGCTCATGAGAAACTGCTCGTTGCAGTGAGCTCCACTCGATGCTACTCGCAGTCCATGGATGTAACGTCCATAGACAAGGCATGGAAGATTTATTTTTACAAATAATGAATTTCTTGTGTTTTTTAATTAGATATTGTTGTGAATTGAGTTGTTTGGAGTGTGGTGGAGTTTCTGTTGAAGTCGGTTTGAGGTTGATTCTGTGAATTGGGTAAAAGTACAATTTTGAAAAATTATACTGGAGCCCAGGCGGTGCTTATGTTTCATGATAAAATATGTGATGTTCCAACTCATGAGAAAAAGCATTTCAATTAGTGTTGTATTTCATAGGATAATGTTTTATGCCTTGCAACAAAATGGATAGAAGCATGCTGCTTGTCCATGGCACACAGAAACCAAGCTTATTCATGGTGGGGTTTTCTTTTTTTATGTTTTTGTAGAAAATAAGGGGGCAGATGTTATGGACTACATTGTGTCTTTCTTATACATTCTTCTCAACAATACAGTATCAATACATAAGTGCTGGGCACTTTAATCAAAAAGTAAATGTAAATCACACAAGGATATGTACTAATTAATGCATATATGATTCATTAGTATGCCTGCACCACTAATTAGCATGTCTGAATTGTGATAATTCACAGTTCATGATTTCATGCTATTCACATCTCATGTTTCACAGTTTTTTAATGTTCATCGTAAATTGGGTTGGATGGACATGGATATGTAGTGTTGTAGCGAGTCTTTTGGCCTTTTCTACGAGCTATGTCTCTTCTAAGACTTGGATCTAGTTATATACATGTTGGGTGTTTGGATTTCAATATGAAGGTATTGAGAATGTTACAGAGGCTTGTGTTTGCTTTGCTAGGATATTGACGATGACATAGGTGCCAGCTTGGAAGACTCTGATGAAGATGGGTACGAAGGAAACAAAGACGCTGCTAGAGCCTTGTTGCGTGTTAAGCAAAAACTAGATGGATATGAAGATGGTGAAATGAGAAGTGTGCGTGGACAGGTATGTTAAAAAAGCCAATATCAAGCATAAAGGTCTTTTGATATATCCCGTGCATGGCTTTGCTTCTTGTGCTAGCAAGCATACAGTTTCATGTTCATATGGACACTTATATAGTTAGTGTCTTTGTGTCTTTGGAAAACCACTCGTGTAGGTTCTGTGCTAAGTTTATTCTGTAAAACCACTCGTGTAGGTTCAACAACTTGTACAAGATGCAATCGATCCCGACCGCTTGTGCAATATGTTTCCTGGATGGGGAGCTTGGATGTAAAAGTTTTGTTACGCTGAACTAGTGAACCCGGATAACAGTTGGTGTAGGTGTATAATCTTGAGGCATTCTGTAAATAATTTTTCCCTAGTTTATGTAGTAGTAGTTTTTTTTTCTTTTCAATTTTCACTGAAATTATTCGTCATATTGTTACTGTTTTACAGTTTTACTACTAGTAGGATGCCTAGAGGAGCAAATTGGCAAACACCACCCCGAGCATGGAATATTTCGTAAAAGTAATTTTTGGAATCTTAATGACTGATGGCTTATGAATTATGATGAACATTAGGAAATTGCCTACAAGCTCCTCTAAATATGCTATTGTTGTAGAGAATAAAAATTAATAGGGAGGGTGATTTTTTATATCTTGGAAGTGAGGAGGAAAAAAAAAACCTACATAGCATGGTTTTCATCCAATTTCAATCCACATGAAAAAGATCTTAAACAACTTGATTCGTGCCTGCCATTCCCTTATATTTCCCAGTACATGAATATACTCGTGCAAGTTGGAAATGTTGCAATCCAACTGCAATAAATACAAGGCAAAGACTCGTTGAATCTACAAATACGGGGCAATGTGAAGCTTGGCTCGTAAAAATTCAAACTGCAAATGAGAGCTCCCTATATGTCCAACTAGGTTCTAGTTGTAGAAGACTTTGTTGTCACATAACATAAGTGGAACTGATGGAGGAAGTGCATGGAGATCACGGAGAAGGGAAATTTCCAACTTGATCTCATGTACCTTCCCAGTTTGACCTCAAAGTTAAAACTTTGATTTGGATTACTTGGAAGTGTAAGCTCAAGATCCTTTGTAGCTTGATCTCGAGTTTGACAATGGGCTTGACTTTGGGCGTGTCAATCAAACGGTGAAGAATCATGAAGGACATTAGAGAATGTTTCTTCGAGGGTCACAAGGACTTGTTCTTAAATCAGAAAGGGTTATTGCTTTGATCTTTGATACTTGTTTTTAAATTTGCAAGGGTATTGCTTCAGCCTTCTTGAAAGAACCGCTAGAAGGTGAGGGTATTTTCAATATTGTAGACTTGGTCTAGAATTCTACAGTTTTGTTGGAACTCCGAAATTGTCTAACATGTTTCCGCCCTTTGTTATGGTTTTAGGACCTGGTGTTACAGTTTTAAGCATGATCATTACTATGGTTTTGTCGTGACCCAAAATCAATAATTCATTCAAATTGGCGAAAACAGTAGTACGAGTTCAATACAAGTTTCTCAAAAAACAAATAACACTGAAATAGCAACAAAATAGAAAATAACAATCAAATTCGTCGGATTCCTGGTCGGAGTTTACCAAACCTAGCGCAGCTGACTAAATCACCGGAGCATACAAACCGAAGTGACGATCTGGACAGGCTACAATAAAGCTCCCAACAGTTCTGTGCAAATCGAAAGTGAGACAAACTAGATCGGAAAAGTAAGATAATCGGAGAGGAGTAGAGAATAGCTTAGATGGGTCTAGGGAAAACCCATCACAAACCCACACACTGCAATGACAGTCGATAAGGTGTTTAAACTATGTTTTTTTCAGTTAAAATAATGATTATATTTTTGTAATTCTAGTTTTCATATTTTTTTAATTTATTTAGTTTAGTATAAATAATTTTTAGAGTTAATTTAATTATTTTATAAAATTAACAATTAGTTTTAAAGGTTAATTTTAGGAAAAATATAAAATTAACAGTTAGTTTCAACTTGTTTCAGTCATTTTAGCTAGTTTAAACCATTCTTAGCCAGTTTCAGCTAGTTTCAGTGGTTGAAACTAGTCTACGAATGTCAAATTTGCTATTAAATCCAGTTGAGCGAGATTTTGAGGTCCATTTGTGCTGGGGGATTTCAAAAATTCTCATTAAATCTGCTTTAGCGAGATTTTGAGGTCCGGAAGTTTAGTAAGTAGCGACACTTTTGTATATGTTGTTTGAAGTTGGTCTTTTATGCAATTAGTTGTTGTTTTTTATCCTTATATGTAGTTAACCCATTGTTTTAAGATATCTAGTGGTTTTAAGAGATGATATTATAGTTCCAATCAATATAATGTTATATTATTTAGATTGTCTAGTATGTTTCTACTTGTTATTGTTTCAAGCACACATGTCAGAGTTTAAAGCTTACTATCTGTTATGGTTTTAAGAAACGGTGTTATAGTTTTAAGCATCATTATTGTGGTATTTAACTTGTCGAGCATATTTTTGTTTGTTATTATTTTTAGCACATATGTTATAGTTTCAAGACCTATCGCTGTAGTTTAAGCAACAACATTAGCGTTTTTAGTTTCTAGACGATTTGATTTTGCAAATGCTTCGTTATAGTTTTATTATTTTAAGACCATTTGTTATGGTTTTAAGAGCGGATGTTATAGTTTAAACGTCATTGTAATTTAATGATTCTAATGATTTATTCGGATGCGGAATTTGAATGTACACCCTTGCATTTGGGCGGGGAGGGAATTAAGGTCGTCTACATGAATTTATTTGTTATAAAATCGGAAACCTCTTTGCACCGTAAGATAATTATGACCTTATCATTTTCACTTGCATAAAGTTGAATTTAATTAAATTTGAACTAAATTTATTTACGATTCCAACTTAAAATTGAAGATGCAGTTAGTAAGTATAAGTATACTCCCCTCGTCCCAAAACAGTTGTACCGTTTTGACTTTTTGCGGTCAACAGTATTGAAATTTGACTACAAATTACTCCTAAACTATAATCATAGCAGCAACATATTTAACAAAATTACATATTTTGAAAGTTTATGATGGAAAGTTTCATTAATATAATTTTGATAAATAGTTTACTATTATAGTTTAAGATTAAGAGACCACTACGATTAATTTGTACTCAAACTTCAATTTTGTTGATCGCAAAAGTCAAAACGTTGTGTAAGTATTCTGTCGGGCGGAGTAAGTCTACAAGTGTATAACTAGTACAGTACTAATTAACAAATGTACCCTTTCATTTTAGGGCTAATGTAGAGAAAGACCATCTATTCATTCATTCTACTCCATTTTTGCCAATCCATCATCTCTTTGAGAAACCCATTTCCATATCACTCTGATAATTAATTCCCCTAAGCTTTGGATTCCTGGCCGCAGTTTCTCAACAATACGAGCAAGGTACTACTAAGTTCTGCTTATCCGATTTCCTTAGCCCTTTTTTATGTTTCTGATTTCACTCTACACATTTCTGCAATTTTACCTTACTTTTGAATTGAATCGCCCATCTATATAAGTTTATTATCTCTGGATTTGTGTTACTGGCAACGACTGGCTGTGTAACTGTGTTGGTGATTATTTTGAATTTGAATATGGATCAACTGATTTGGGCATTTATTGGTTGCTGAATTTATAGGCAACAATTTATATATATATATATATATATATATATATATGCTAGTGAGAATTGAGAAACCTTAGTGAGATTGTGCTGAATTTGTTTTTGAAGTTTTGTAAATCTTAGGGCTTATAGATTTTGTTTAGGTAACACTAATCACATAGTTCTAAGTTACACTTACCGACTTAGCGTACCGTTTGCTATGTGCTTTTAGCTTGCTCTATACTTTATCCGTCAACTTTTGTGAGGTAGATTTGGTAGTGTTAAATTTGTGGATGAAGATGGATGTACTTGAATTATAATGTGTGCTCTTGTATTTGTAGGAGGTTTATGTTCTTGAGAAATGGCTGATGAGAATCCACCGACTGAGAACAATGTTTCATCGAATAATGAACATGTAGAAAATGAAAGCCAAGGATCCATTGATGCATTGGCAAACAAGGTGCAAGAGTCGCTCTCGCTAGCTAAGAGGCATAAGTTTTGGGAGACTCAGCCTGTTGGTCAATTCAAGGATCTTGGGGATGCAAGTCTTCCTGAGGGTCCGATCGAGCTGCCCACTCCCGTCTCTGAAGTCAAGCAGGAGCCGTATAATCTTCCTGGTCCTTATGAGTGGGTTACGTGTGATATTGACTCTGAAGAAGTGTGCTCCGAGGTGTACAATCTCTTGACCAATAACTATGTTGAGGATGATGAGAACATGTTCAGGTTCAATTATTCCAAGGAGTTCCTTCGCTGGGCACTTCGCCCTCCAGGTTACTTTAAGAGCTGGCACATTGGAGTGAGAGTGAAGACCTCCAAGAAACTGGTTGCTTTTATTACAGGAGTGCCTGCCAGAATTAGGGTCCGTGATGCTGTTGTATTGATGGCCGAGGTGAACTTTTTGTGTGTGCACAAGAAACTTAGGTCGAAGAGGCTCGCTCCAGTCATGATTAAAGAGGTTACAAGGAGGGTTCACTTGGAGAATATATGGCAAGCAGCTTATACAGCTGGCGTTGTTCTTCCAACGCCTGTCACGACTTGTCAGTATTGGCATAGGTCCTTGAACCCAAAGAAGCTCATTGATGTTGGGTTTTCTAGGCTCGGTGCAAGGATGACAATGAGCCGCACTATAAAACTCTACAAGTTGCCGGATCAGACTGTAACTCCTGGTTTCAGAAAGATGGAGCCTCATGATGTACCTGCTGCTACTCGTTTGCTCAGGAATTACTTGAATCAGTTTGCAGTTGCACCTGACTTTGATGAAAATGACGTAGAGCACTGGCTACTTCCCAGGGAAGATGTGGTGGACAGCTACCTGGTGGAAAGTCCTGAAACTCACGAGATAACTGATTTTGTTAGCTTCTACACCTTGCCCTCTTCTATACTTGGTAGCCCGAACCATTCTATATTAAAGGCTGCATATTCTTATTATAATGTGACCACAAAGACCCCGTTACTCCAATTGATGAACGATGCCCTCATTGTCGCAAAGAAGAAAGATTTTGATGTTTTCAATGCTTTGGATGTTATGCAAAATGAGGTGTTCTTGAAGGAGCTGAAGTTTGGACCTGGTGATGGACAGCTGCACTACTATCTCTACAACTACCGTCTCAAGCATGTTTTGAGACCTTCGGAACTAGGACTTGTGCTCTTATAGATTTGGACTGGGCTCCAAATATGCAGCCAGTGCAGGAATTTTTGTAAGTTGGACTTGTGCTCTTATAGACGGTCATTTTATTTACTGTATGTTGTTATTTCTGTATCCCTGGTTAATATTTTTAAACTTGATGACAATCCAGAAGACCTGCGTTGGCATTCGTGCTGAGTTCTTTGGATCAATCTCATGATGTTGTTTGCTTCACAAACTGTTATCAAATTACAATTATGATTGGTTTTTTGTCTTCAGTACTTAATTTTTCCAGTCCTTTTTTTTTTTTTTTTCCGGGAATTATAATCTATTGCGTTAAAACAACTCACTCTCTGAGTGCTTCACAAGGAGGAGTGGTATTTGGGAAGAATTGAACAAATGTACCATTACCATCTTTTACTTGTGGACAATATGTAACGCCCCAGATTTCAGAAGCTTAAAAGGGTTGAGAACGCTACTCATACCAACAAGGTGCACCTTTCTTTTTGGGAATCCATCTATAAGAACTTCAGAGTTAAGCGTGCTTGCTCTGGAGCAATTCTAGGATGGGTGACCCACTGGGAAGTTCATATCACCCCGGAGAGCACCCATGAGTAACCTTGCCGGCCCCGTTGGGCTGGGTCTCGGCCCGTTAGTGGGCCGGGTCATTACACAATATTTGTGTGACATCTCTATGACTCTAGAGTTTCACGTTACTTCGAAAACTGTTTTACACTTTTCTCATGGGAGTTGGGACTGAATGATGTGTATGACACTAAGAGGTCACATTTTATTTGCCGGATTGAGCCTATTCTTGCCATGGCTAGGCTTACTCTATGGTACTCCAACGAGGAAAAAGCAAAAGCTAGCAAGAAATTATGCTTCCAAACACCTGGAATTCACTGCTCTTTCAGTAGGTGACAAGAGAAATGTAGATAGCTTCACGAATATCATGGGGGAAATCTCCTGGAGGGTTTTCGAGAAGTAACTGCAGGGTCCGGGAAGAGTCATCATGGAGATTTGTTTGGGTAGATACTCCTGTAATCAAGCTGGTTTCGACCTTTTTCATGTAGAATACTACAAGACCTGTCCATATTCAACGACAATCAGTATTGGTTAATAAGATTGCATGTGCCAAAGGATGTAGATACAGCTACACCTGAGGGGGAAGAAATACACTCACTGGAATAGACTCGTTTTCTCAGTTGAAATCTATAATCTTTGATTGGCAGAAGACACTGGAGGATACGAACATACTCGGACAGGAAGCTAGGTACATCCATGATGACATCGCATACATGATTGAAAATAAGTTTAGCCACGGGTAACGTACAGAAGCAATTTTTTCCCTGGAAACAGATGGAGAAGATCCTTACCTCTCGAAGATTGACTGGTGGAGGAGGCCTTTCGGGACGTTTCACCACCACCATCAGCATTCTATCTCCGCCAAATATGCGGCCACCTCCCAGCTCTGGAATCACCACCACGGTAACCGTTAGTGGCGGAGCAAGGAGTTGAGGTATTCATGCATGAACACATAATATTTTGCAGGTAAAACCTTTACCCCCAAACATCCAATTGCAAAGAGTAACGAACAGAAGTGGTAACTAGTTCCAGCACCTTTCCCTTGAAGGCCTTGGCAACCTCTTGGAATATGGCATAAGCCTTTTCACTATCTCTCTTGGGGTGGTAATAAGAGTATCAACTGAAATTTTGGAAATAAACCATGAATTTAAGGACAGAAGGATATGGAAAGAACACAAAACAGAATGTCCCTAGTATAATGCAGTAAAACATAACTAACATATATAAATATAATTACCTGTTTATTTGGACTTTCTTCTGGGAAAGGTTTAAATAGAATTTTATGTATTTCTGGCCAGAAACGTTTATTTAGACTATGTGTTTCTGGGAGAGGTTTCATTAGATTCTCAAACACCACTTTAGTCCCACGAGTAACATTGATGACAAGAGGAGGCTCCTTCCGAAAACAAAAAGTCCGTTGTTGGTGTTCTATATCTGCATTGCAAATGACTAACTGGTAAGGATGATCTGAGAACATTTCATTTCCAAAGATTTGGAACTATATAATGAAACACCAACCAAAATTGTTAACATCTTCTGGTTCTTTCTTGACAATGACCACTGATAGACGATTCACAGTTGGATCAACATGGAAGAGCCTTGCCACATCTGCAGAGTTTGTCAGGTCAAAGCTAAGCTAACGTCATCTTCTATATGTGAAGCAGCAAAAGTTCCTCACTGTCTGAGCCCTACAGTTTACATTTTACACATTTTACACATTTTCATCACAAGTGAAAATCGCATGCAAAACAAAGAATCTTCAAACACATCATGAAGCCACATTAGAAATAAACTGTATGCAGCACATTGTTGGGAGTCTTATGACAAAGAGCAGTCCCTCTTCATCTTCAAAAGGAACTAATATTGGAAAGCGTCAAGAGTAGATAACACCATTTGAAGTGCACCAGGATAGGCCTTATGCACGCCAACCACGAACAAGAAAATCATCGGAAACCCTGGGGCCTGGACGTCAAGCTCCGCCTCCTAGATCGCATCAACCTTCGCCAGAGCCACCGCTTCGTCCTTCACAGAGATAACTCCATGGAGCACAGAATTCAACCATCACGAACCTATTTTTCACAACAAACTCGCTAAAATTGGACTGTTTCAGCACCACTACATGCGTCTCACTACGTACCTTCCAGCGCAACCTCTGAATCGTCGTAATGCTTGATGATCGATAGAGTATATGTTGGTCCCTTTAGACAACAAGTAAAGACTGGAGGGGTGAATAGTCTTTAAAAACTTTTTCGTCGTCTAAAAACTTTCTCAGCAAGTGCCTTATTACTTTTCAATAATAGGTTTGCTGGTACTTAACTTTCTCAGTAAATACTTGTTACTTTTCATTGAAAAGGTTATTGATACTTAATATAGAGTGCGGAAGACTTGTACAATAAGTGGTTTTTAACGGAAAGCCAACTTCAGCAAGTAAGAGATAAAAAGATCAAAAACAAACAAAGTAACTTGCTGAAAGATAACTGCAGGAATGTAAATCACACGAACACTTTAATTTATAGTGGTATCTGAGGGTGGCGTAATCCCTCAACTAATCCACTTTGTACTTTCTAGTACTGAATCCACTAAGATAAGATATGAGGTTCCTTATAAATCCTATCACTAATGATTTTCAGAAACCAAAGCACACCTGCCTTGTTTCCAACCTAAACTAGAGAACTGTAATCTTGTTCTCCACCAAACTTGGGACACTTTATCAGCAAAATTATGCTTAATTAGTTTACCCTGACAAACACACCTGAAAGGTGGTTTTTATCAGTTTGAGAGGTTTGGGATGAGATGTCTTGAAAATAACTTTTCAGTTATAATAAGTAATCTGAAGAAACTCAACTTGTAATACTTCACAGTAAGCAAGTTTATTGTTTCTGGTGTCAAGACTTGTTCTTGTTTAGAGGAAATAACACTTAACTAATTTCTTAGCTTTTAGTATTCTACTTCTTCACAAGTAGTTTCAAGCTTAAGTCTTGGAACGGATCAATAGGCAGATTGAGAGTAGAGAAGGATTTGAGTGTTTAAAGCACAAGTGAGAGTTTGATCACGTTATTGACACACCCTTCTACTCAGCCTAAGGACCTATATTTATAGTGTCTAAAGGTAGCCGTTTGAATTTCAAATTCTAAGGCTTGTACCTTAAGATGTCACTATCTCTTGCCAGAATAGTACTATCAACAACATGCTTCTTTTGTCTCCATGTCTTTATGTCTTCAGCGTGCTATAGCATTTAATGCTCTTTGAAAATTCAAATGTGAACGTTGGAGCCAAAATGCAAAGTACTTCAACAAGTAGGTCACAAATGTTATCAGCAAGTGGTCAGTCTCAGTTTCAGCAAACACAAACTACTCTGTCATATAGATTTTCACTTATGCAAACTGATTTGCTGAGTTTTTCACTTTCTGAGATAACATGTGCCTTTGTAGATACATTCTCATAATTCTTCTAAGTCTTCAGTCTTCGAATCTTCAACTTTCTGAGCGGTTCTAGGTCTTCAATAGATTGTTTGTAAAAACAACGTACGTCATCAGCAAACATAAGAGCCTAACTAGTACCTACACTGAGTCATCAGCAAACGTTAACGTTCCTCTTAATGTAGCGTTCCTCTTTTACAATGTCCTTTAAAATTCTAAATTCCTATGGCCTTAAGAGTACTAGTTACTGGACTTAACTTAATTTAGCATGGTTAATTGCTCATTAAAATTACAAGTTTCCTAACAGTATCTGTGCTTGTAGTGTTCTTCTACGGAAATGCGGTCATGTTGTTCGGATTTTGAAATTAAATGTTTGTGCAAATCAAACACCACCATATTAGTTTCCCTCCACTCCACACTCTCTCTCTATAAAACCTCGCTCATGAAACAAACTCTTAATGTAGTATAAACTTAGTGAAGTATGTTAATTTTAACTGAGCCAGTTTTTACACCATTGAACCATATTTTTGCCTTATGGTGCTTCCATGTCTAGTTCAGGCTCTGGTGCTTCAATGATGTGTTACAGAAAGGAAGTCGTTGTTTGCTATTTTCAGAAAGAAAGAAGCTTAAAAGTGTGTTTGTAAGTAGCGACTTTATAAGCAAAGTTGTAGTTCGTTAGATAGGAAGCCAGAGCGTGTTCTGGCCTTAGACGAATTGAGCAGGTCGTGCGAGTGCTCAAAGATAAGAACACGCGTATGGCAGCTGCTTTCCCAGCTCATACAGAATTAGCTTAAATATTGTAAAGCAGTTATTTGGGGATTCTTCATGAATGATATTACAGTCTAATTCAGTACCATTACTCTCTAGTGTGTTAGCATATCTGTAGATTAGCATTGGCGTTCACAACAATTGGTATCACGTAGCGAAGGTTTCTCTGATTCAGCAATGGTGACGCCAAACGCTCAGCGACTTGAAGCTTTGGAAACATTCAAGGAGGAGACGACGGCGGAGCTACGACGGTTGAGTGAGTCACAGGAGAAACTCACAGCATTGCAGGAGAAGCTCACAGCATCTCAGGAGGAGCTTGCTGCAGCTCAAAGCAGAGGATTCGATGAGCTTAAAGCAATGATTGTTGCTCTGATTGATCGAGGTAATATTGTTAACCCTAATCTCAATCGTCCTCTTAATCGTACTGATTCTGGTAAGGATATACCTGTCGATCCGCCGGGTAACCGTTCGCTTGAGATTCGACCACCTAAAATTGATTTTCCACGGTTTGACGGGAAGGATGCTAAAGGTTGGGTGCGAAAATGCCAGCGATATTTTGTGTTAAACCCTGTTAGTGATGAGGATAAAGTGTTAATGGCTGGAATGTATCTCGATGGTGTTGCTGAATATTGGTATATGGATGCCATAGATGGCCGTGAATCCATGGGTTGGAACTGTTTTTGTTGATCGGTTTATGTTGCGGTTTACATCAGTGAGTGGTGATGATGTCATTGCTGAATTCAACAAGCTTAGACAATCAACAACAGTAGAGAAGTATGTGGAGAAATTCTCTGAGCTTCGTTCCTTTATGTTGCAGCGTGATCCACATTTAGACGAATTCTATTTCCTTAAAAGTTTTTACAGTGGATTGAGGGATGAAATTAAGCACATGGTTGAAATGTTAGCTCCGCGTTCACTGGAGCAAGCTTTCCTAATAGCAAGGAAGCAGGAAGTGTTGATCGACTCTTTACAGAAAACAGGGAAAAGTGTTAGTAAGGGAAATACAGTATGGTCCAGGGAGAGTAGAGTTTCTACCAATAAGCCGGTGATTGTGGATAATGAGAAGCCTTTGCCGGTAAGGAAATTGAGTAAAGAGGAATTAGATGTGAGAAGAAGCAAGGGCCTCTGCTTTAACTGTGATGAGCCCTATGTTTTTGGCCATAAATGCAAACGATTGTTTGTTATTATTGTTGAGGATCCACCTGAATGTAGTGACCATTCTGTACAGTCGACTGAGGAAGAGGATGATGGTGATTTTGGGGTGTCATTACACGCTCTCAAGGGCCAGATACCTAAGGATACCATTAAACTGGACGGGAGAGTGAAAAATAAAGAGTTAATCATTCTTGTGGATTCTGGAAGCACTCACAGCTTCATTGATCCTAGTGCAGTTCATAGATTGCAGTGTGAGGTAGAAGTTACCAATCCATTGTTGGTTACTGTAGCTGGTGGAGGACAAATCGAGTGTAATGCAAAATGTCCAAGATTGGAGTGGGAGATGGCTGGACATACTTTCTCAGCCAGTGTTAGGGTACTACCATTGGGCGGATATGATATGATACTTGAAGTAGATTTGATGAGAAAGTTAGGGCCAGTGGTCTTGGATTATGATAGGCACTCGATTACATTTGATCATTTGGGGAAGAAAGTACTGGTTCCTGGAGTTGTATCTGAGGTTTCAGTAAAGTTGATGACTGGAAATAAGTTGCCAAGGTTGTTTAAAAAGAAAAACAAAGTGGTGTTCAGCTGTTTTTGCATAGTGAGTTCTGTTGCAGTCTCTACTTCGGTTTCTTCAGCGGACCATGATCAATTAACCCCTTTATTGAAGCAATATGATCAAGTTTTTCAGCAACCAACTTCTTTGCCTCCAATGAGGAATTGTAACCATGACATTAAGTTGAAACCGGGGGTGGAGCCTTTCAAGCAAAATGCTTATAGGTACCCTTATATGCAAAGCCAGGAGGTAGAGAGATTAGTGCAAGAGATGCTGGAGATGGGAATTATACAGCCGAGTCACAGCCCTTATTCTAGTCCGGTGCTGTTAGTTAAAAAGAAAGATGGTAGCTGGCGGTTTTGTGTAGATTATAGGAAGCTCAACTCATTGACATTTAAAGACAGCTATCCTATCCCTCTCATTGATGACTTGCTAGATGAGTTGCAGGGAGCCACTTTATTTTCCAAAATCGACTTAAGGGCGGGATATCACCAAGTGAGAATGCATCCTAATGCAGTAGAGAAGACCGCATTTGTGACTTCTTCCGGTATGTATGAATTTAATGTCATGCCATTCGGCTTGACCAATGCACCAGCAACTTTCCAGGCGTTGATGAATGGAGTGTTTAAGGATTATTTGGGAAAATTCGTGCTGGTATTTTTCGATGATATCTTAATCTATAGCAAAACAGTGAGTGAGCATGAGGAACATTTGCAGATAGTGTTTGAGAAATTGGTTGAACATACACTATTTGCAAAGAAATCAAAATGTGCATTTGGAGTAGAACGAGTTGAATATCTCGGCCATATAATCAGTAGGCATGGAGTGGCGGTGGATCCAGGAAAAGTACAATGCATTAGAGACTGGCCGGTACCTATTACTCTCAAAGCATTGAGAGGATTCTTGGGGATGACGGGGTATTACAGAAAAATTTGTGCGGGTTATGGAGTAAAGGCTAAACCATTGACAGATTTGACGCGAAAAGGCCAATTTAAATGGAGTGATACAGCTCAGGTGGCATTTGAAACCTTGAAAGAGGCAATGTGCACAGTTCCTATCTTGCAGTTGTCGGATTTCACCAAGATTTTTATTGTGGAAACTGATGCTTGTTATGGTGGCTTAGGAGCTGTATTGATGCAAGAAAATCATCCATTGGCATATGTTAGCAAGGCGCTAGGACCTAAGAATCTTGGACTTTCAATATACGAGAAAGAATTTCTGGCTATCTTATTAGCAGTGGAAAAATGGCGCGCCTATCTATTGCATGCACCTTTTGTGATAAGAACGGACCAGAGGAGTCTAAAGTTCCTTATTGATCAGAAAATCACAACACCAGTGCAACATAAGTATATGACAAAGCTACTGGGTTTAGAATACAAGATAGAGTACAAACAAGGAATGGAAAATAAAGTAGCAGACGCTCTTTCGAGGCGAGGAGTGGTGGATGAAAATACTGAATATTATGCCATCACAGCAATACATCCTGTTTGGTATACAGAGCTCCTAGCTAGCTATGAGGGTGATAGTGTGGCAGAGGAAGCTATTTTACAGATTACTAGTGAACCATATGCTGTCAGTTTCTACTCCTATACTGGTGGGATGTTGCGATACAAAGGGAAGTTATACGTTGGAACTGGTCATTCCTACCGACAACAACTAATTCAAATGGTGCATTCTAGCTATGAAGGAGGTCACTCAGGTATTCAGGCTACATATCAGAGGATATGCAATACATTTGGATGGCCGGGATTGAGAGCTAGTATTCAACAAGTAATAGCAGCTTGTGAAGTGTGCCAGCGTAGTAAGCATGAACATACTAAGAGTCCGGGGTTGTTGCAGCCATTGCCGGTTCCATCACAGGCTTGGCAGCACGTTACCATGGATTTCATCGAGAAGCTGCCAAAGTCAGGAGGATTTGATACCATTTTTGTGGTGGTTGACAGATTTTCAAAATATGCTCATTTCCTTCCCTTGTCTCATCCATTTACAGCTTCTCATGTGGCTCATGTGTTTATGGATCAAGTTTGCAGGCTTCATGGTTTGCCTCAGACTATTATTTCTGATCGAGACAAGTTATTCACTAGTCATTTTTGGAAAGAGCTTTTACAAAAATTAGGAGTGCAGCATCATCTAAGTACCGCCTACCACCCCCAGACTGACGGCCAGACCGAAAGAGTCAATCAATGCCTTGAATCATATCTCAGATGTATGTGTGGTCAGGGGCCCAGACGTTGGAGTACTTGGTTGAGTTTAGCTGAGTGGTGGTATAATACTACTTACCATACGACCCTTAAGATGACTCCTTTTCAAGTGTTATATGGTTATAGTCCACCTGCGTTGGGAGTAGGTAATGAGGGCATTACTACTGTTGTAGGAGTGGGGAATTTGATGAACCAAAGACAAGAGATTCTTGCGAAGGTAAAGCACAATCTGGAACTTTCGAAGCAAAGGATGAAGAACTTGGTGGATAAAAGGAGATCAGGGAGAGTGTTTCAGGTGGGAGATTGGGTTTACTTAAAGTTGAGACCTTACAGGCAACACACTCTAGCTGGCAGCAATGTATGGAAATTGAGTCCAAAATATGCAGGGCCGTTCCCGGTACTCCAAAGGATAGGTGAAGTGGCGTACAGGTTGGAATTACCATAAGGCAGTAAAGTGCATCCCGTGTTCCATGTTTCCGTATTAAAGAAGCATGTTGGGCTGGTTGCGTCTACTACACCAACTTTGCCAGAAATGGATGAAGAAGGAGCCATAGTCTTAGTTCCCAGGGGCGTGCTAGCAAGAAGAATCGTTAAAAGGAACAATGTTGTTGTGCCTCAAGTGTTGATACAGTGGGAACACTTACCTGACGACGAAGCAACCTGGGAAGATTATGCTACTATGATCAATAAATGGCCTACATTTGAGACTTGTGGACAAATCTCAAGAGAAGGAGGAAGGAATGTTACAGAAAGGAAGTCGTTGTTTGCTATTTTCAGAAAGAAAGAAGCTTAAAAGTGTGTTTGTAAGTAGCGACTTTATAAGCAAAGTTGTAGTTCGTTAGATAGGAAGCCAGAGCGTGTTCTGGCCTTAGACGAATTGAGCAGGCCGCGCGAGTGCTCAAAGATAAGAACGCGCGTATGGCAGCTGCTTTCCCAGCTCATACAGAATTAGCTTAAGTACTGTAAAGCAGTTATTTGGGGATTCTTCATGGATGATATTACAGTCTAATTCAGTACCATTACTCTCTAGTGTGTTAGCAAATCTGTAGATTAGCATTGGCGTTCACAACATGATGTTAACGCATCGGTTGAGGTAAAACTCAATGCAATTTCTCGTACAAGTACACATTAGCGCCTGGTAGCCATAGTACCACAAGATCCACGTAGTAGAGAACTGTGAGCAGTGGAATGCGAAGCCAGGATCATGAACTAGGTGCGGTGCGGCGAAGACAGGATTATGAACTAGGTGCTCTTTGTGGCGGGGTATGGCTTATTGTTTTATCACGAACAGTTTTAGAAAAATATAAATTTTAATCGTTATGGAGTAGTCTTTTATTTGATAATTATTAGTTAGGATATTTTATTATGATAATGATCTACTTAAAGGTGGAATTATATCATGTAGGTCTCTTTAATTAGTTTAGTCACTGACTTATATATAAAGGCCATGGCTTCGTGTGTTAGGGTATAGAATTATACTATCAATAAACAAAATCAACAAAATATTAGGGTTTATACTTTTTTTTTATCGATTTTCAATACTTAGAATCTGTTTATGTTTTGATTATCAACTCGTTAACGAAGAGTCTGAGCCTGGAATTAGAGGTGAATTTACGAACAACGTCTGAACGAGTGGGTGAGTTCGTCTATCGGCCAAAATCGCGGAGTCTATCATTGAGGAGGTAAAAAAATCGTAAGAAGTACAATGGTTGAAAAAGATTTTCATTTAAAATCCTTTTATAATCTATAACAAATACAATTACTTTACCCATTGGGTTAGCGCATAGTTTAATAATGGAAAGTGTGTAAAGTTTTGTGAGACGGAGGAGAACATGTTACCACAAACAAGTAACTCTAAAATGTTAAAATCCAGTTTAAGAGAGGAGAGAGATGGCCCGTATATACCAATGTATGCAACCTCAACAATGTTACCACCCGTTGAAAATAACCTTAATCATTATATGGATCAGTTTATAACATTAGATATCAAATATATAGTAAATTGTAGAACAATAAAGAAAAGAAATGAAAAAAACTCGAGAAATTCTCGTAAAAAGGTGATAGTAGTGATAATGTATTCTGATAGTTATCAGAGAACACAAATGAAGTTTTATTCGGAAAAGTATGTTACAGACTAGCTTTGTCTTGTAATCAATTTGTCCATGGAAAAATCTGTTGTCTGTAAAGACAAGTAAGCAAAAGAAGCAGTGGCCATGGAGAAATCCATTTCTTACCAGAATGAGATTTTGTAGACTCTGGCTACTTAGCTGTATAGTCTTCTTTTGATCTATGATAATATATGTATTCATACACAGGGAAACAACAAACAGAAGATCCAAGTCCAGCTCCAGACAGATCAACACAGCTTCAAAAGTCACAGTTCATACATACCAGACCAGCCTAATATGATGAAAGAAAACTTAGTACAGTACAGCCTATTTCATAAAATAGGAGGGGTAATCCACAAAACCCAAAATGTTATTTTAGTCTATTATATCATCATCCATAGCTTAAATTCACTTGGCCTAATTAATCACAGACCACACATAGCTAGCATTCATACTTGATACTTCTAAGTTCTAACTACTAACCTAAGAGGATCCACCACCAATCTTGTCCAGGAAACGCTTGATCTCATTCTTCAACCTGGCCTTCATTTCCGGTGAAAGACTATCCCCAGCATTCTCCAACGCCGCCTTCATCATCTCCACGTTCTTCTTAATAGCTGCCATATCCCCTGGCTTAGCAGGACTTAAGTTAATCTCCATGGCCGGTTGCTTACCTGGACTCTTGCTTGTCTCCACGATTGGTTGCTGCTGCTGCTGTGCCCTCACCTTCCGTTTCTTGACTGCAGGCTTCGCATCTGTACCAGGCATGCAGTGGAGATTGAAACTCACAAGTGATGCTCCGAATGGGTTGCTTTTCTCCAGGCTACGGAATGCAAATCCGGCGTCTGAGCTCCGCTCGTACATAATCTGAGTACATGAAGAATCGCCAAGAAACTGTATTTCGGATTCCTTCAGCAACCCGAACCTGGAAAATGTGGCGACCAACGTTTCTTTGGAAGGAGGAGGGAACTCGGGAGCGAATTTTAAGAGCAGGCCGCCTCCGGGATCTTCTTTAGGAGTAAAAACCCTTCGTTTGGGATTCAAACCTGATTCATTAGGTTGCTGTCCTACATTTCTTTCGGCTGGAGCTTTCCCTGATGCATTCCCATTCAAATCTGGAATTGCTGATGCAACTTGACTCGTCTTTTCCTTTCTCTTCCGCTTCTTGCGCTCTGGCTGACCAGAAGGAGATGCACCCGCAATTGAATTCTGGATAGGCGAGCCTAATCCCATAGCAATCATAGTGGGATTTGGTTTCTTGAATATGAAATTTCCACTCTGAACTTGACAGGTATCATTTAATCCAGAAGAAGGCGTAAGACTAACTGGATTCTGGACAGGTGAATTAATTCCAATATTTCCCGTGCTGGGAGTCGGTCCCGTAAATACGACATCACCACTAATGCTGTTTAAACCAACAGAGTTCACTTGTGGAATACTCTGGAATGTCACAGGCACGTCTCTCAATGATGGAAAAGATGTAAATGTGGTGGCCTGGCGAACATCATTCGGAGAAACTATAGCTCCGTTAGAATTCTCCGGTAAATGTTTCCCCCGATCTGCAGAAGGTCCTCCACTGGAAATGACTGGCTGAAATCCACCTGAATCTGGTTTAGTAATCATGGGAATTTCAGTGGTTGCTGCCTTACTGTCCGGAGTGTTTTCACTTTCGGGCACATCAGACCAAGTTCGCTGGAAATTAATTACACAAGGGACAAGGGGAAATGAATCTGTTTTAGATTCCAGATTCGCTGGCGTTTCTTCCTCCTTCTTCTTCTTTGCGCTCCTCTTGCGCACCGCATTTCCTTTCACTGGCAGATTATTCTGTTCCGAAAGTTTGTTACTTGCGCCAGTGTTCAAATGCTCCATCGCAGGTTCATGGTTGACTCCCTGGTCCTCAGATTCTTTCACAGTTTTAATATCCTCCTCAATCTCTACTTCTTGAAGCTTCAAGGATATTTTAGCATCTTGAAAAGCATACATTCTGAAACCGCAAAAGAAATTGCTCAAGGAATCAGAATATTTACTTCTGCTGAGATACGAAGGGTCGAGAGCTGTGGCAAGAAGCTCCTGAAGTAATTCAGCAGGACATGCGTTAGTACTATCCACTTGGCGATGTGCCTTTAAATGTTTCTTTGACGCCCTTTTTCGTGAATTTGCGCCACTCACATTAGCTTTAGAGTTGGACTTGTCTACTTCTCCCACTTTGGATGCATCTACCTCTTTACTAGCGTCCACATAAGGATAGGACAAGTACTTGCTTTTCTTCCTTGATCGTGAAACATAACCTTTACCAGAAGAAATTGAATCATCATCAGGTACAGGGGAAGTAGTGACAGTGCAATTTCTCTTACTCCGCCTTTCAGCAATGTTGTCCTTTAAGTTAACATCATCATCACTACTTGGCTTTAGTAGCTGCAAAGGCAACTGGCGATGCCCGACCCAACGATAAAATGCAGATAGACAACTCTCCATGATTATCCGGTCAACCTTACCTGGTACCAAACCAGTAGAAGCCAGCTCTCTGATGCTCTCATAAAAACTAGTCGGGTCAAACTGCGGAACCGACCAAACATCATAATTACAGACTTTATTGTCATCTAACCGTTGCGCACGTGGTTCACTTTCTTTTGTAAAGCAAGGGCAACTCATCTTTGACTTTATGCGCTGACTGACTTCCCCTAAAGCCTTCTGAACCGAACCAGTAAAAGTTCTCGAAGTACTTTTCTGCGATAACTCATCAAAACATTCAATGAAAGGCTTCATATCAGAATTAGAGCACCACACAGAAGTACTTTTCCCAAAATACTTAACCAGGAAACTACCCTTCTCCCCCGGTATCGTCCCATCATCTTTTCCATCATTGGAAATATCAGATATCATCCCCGGCCACCAAACTTGAGTTCGGCTCTTAACCCACACCAAGTCACCGACACCAAACAAACGTTCCTCCTTTCCAACTGCATTAGCATCCTGAGCATTGCTTTTTCCATCAAACGCCACTGTTCCATTCGATTTGTCTGCACAATCTTGCTCCAACCCGTCTCCACCATCCTCATTGCTGCTATCATACATGCCATCCAACGGACCAAACACCTCCACGAACACATCAATACCATCCCCCGAAACTTCAATAGTCGTCTCGTTCTTTTCACCAAACTTCAAGTCTCCTTCCAACAACGATGCGTCGTTATCCCCGACATCATTTAAGACCAACGACTTATCCTCTAGATCAACATCCAAGAACCCTTTACCCTTCTCATTGTTATTTCCAGTTACAACATCAGATTCAGACATCACAGAATCTACTCCAGTTCCCACCTTTACACTACTGCCAACTACTACATTGTCAGTCATATTGCACAACAAGAGTTCACCTGGCCTTTCCAATAATTTATCACCACCAGGGTTTACAGCTGTACACAAGTCTGACTCCACAAAACCCTTTTCAGGGGTTTCTGAGGTTGCCTTCTTTTCCATTTCTACAGAAGTAACAACAAAAATTAACTAACCCATCAACTGGAAAACCTAAAACAAGTAAAAAATGAAGAAAAAAATTCAATCTTTGACATTTCTAGTAAAAGTCAAAACATTCTCAGTTAATTACGACCGCTGAATTCAAATCAAGATCAAAAATCACAATAGTACTCAAATCTACGCCAATCAAAGATCACAAACAACAAACATAACAAATTGCATGATTTACAGTTACACTTCACAAATTGATTAGACAGAGAAAAGGGATTTTCAAGAACAGTGGATTACCTTATGAAGCTTCCAATTTGCTGTGGATTAAGAGTGAACAGAGACAGATCTCATTGGAATTGAAAGGGGAATTTTTGGAAATGTTGTTGAGAAGAGAGGTGGTGAAAGACTGGAGTGTGTTGGTGTTTGTGTGTGTGTGTTGTTGTTTGGCTGTTTTGGTTATGATGGTACAGGAAAGTGAAAAGTAAAAGGGTTAAAAGTAAATTATGCTCCATTTTGGTAAAGATACGGTAACTAAAAGCTTTACTGCCAGGACAACTGGTACTTGAGGAAACTGCACGTGTAAATCACTAGCTAGATTCTAAAGGACACTAAATAATATGGTGGATTTTCAACTTTATTATGGCAGGCAGGAATTAGTGGGTGGTAAAGTTAATTTCATTCCATAAAATAAAATGAATTGATAAGTTTGTTACTTCATCTAGAAAAAGTAAGAAAATAATTGTGGATTCCTTAAATTTAATTCAATCATGTTTAATTTGTTTATTTTTTATATGTTATATAGATGCAATTCAGTTATATTTTGTTTAAATTCGTTAAATTTAGTTTAGTTCAGTTTTGTTTAACAAAACATAACCTACAACAAGTAAAAGATTCTCGGTTGATCTTGCTATTACTTTTTTTTTTATATTGGATAGTGAGTGCAGGAACAACAACATAATGTGCTCTATCGTTCTACCAGTAATATTTATGCAACAAAAATACAATAACATCATATCGAAATATACTAACCACACAAGAAACACAAAACTCATTAAGGGTAAAGTCATCTCTTACAAGGCAAAACATTAAGAGCACCAAGTGTAAACCTCTAGTCGTTACCGACCATTTGTTAAAACATGAAACTCTTGTTTCATCTAAGTCTAATAGCCAAAATCAAACAATATCAAAACATGAAGACTCATGAGAAGCTGAGGAGGCAACCCGGAAGAAGTTGAGGAGGCAACCTGTTTGAGCATCGTCGTAAAGCCCTTGCTGAAATTATGCATCATCATCATCATAAAAGACATTGGTTGAAACGGATACCACCCCAACGTCAACAATTATACTCTATTATATGTTATTTAAGCGTTTATAACATTTTAATTATAATCATGGAGTGAAAATTATGGTTACATACAACAAATCTACCCTCCATTCCATCAAGTCATCTCACACGGGGAAAAATATGAAAAAGTAAAAAGTATAACTTTCGGTCGACAACTACCATTTGAGAAACCCCCAAAAAAAATGGTGTTTCGTACACAGTCTACGGGTCTAGTAGCCAAAGATCGAAACGGGAAGACCTGAAAAAGTTTAGCAAGCAACTCGTCTGAGCATCGTCGTAAAGCCTTTAATGAAATTGTGCATCATCATAATGCCCTTGGCTGAAATGGAAATTAACCATCCCAATGTCACTAGTGCTATTTGAACTTTTCACAAATATTAGTTTTATTATGGTTTGACAATTATGACCACACGAATTTAAATTAGAATAAATTTACACCCTAATCCCCCCCCCCCCCCCCACACACACCACCCATTCCAGTTGTCGAATTAGTGACAGATCCCCTCTTCCAACTCACGATAAATTACATGCCTAGCGGTATGGAAGAATGCTCCATTCATAACATACGTTTACCACTTAATTTGTCCATTTTGTATCGTAAGACTTTCACTCTCATATTATTTTGATACAATAATTTTTCTAAAGTTGGTACACCATTTAAATATTTAACGAGGAAAACATAAATTAAGCGCGATACTCCAACGTTCTAACCAATATATTGGCAAATTATACATAAATAACATGTTAACTTTATTTGTGAGTGGCAATTATGCTTGGCACTAGAAATATTGCGAAAGTTGTCGTCTCCCTGAGGCCTATCATAAATTCCCAACTGCAACCTCAAACCATAATATACATACACATGTATTAGTTTTTGGAAAATGGAGGATTTTTTTTAACCGTAAAAAGTTGCAACATTACAATTCTATCTTCTTTTTATTCCCCTTCTATTTCCTCCTTTTATTTTAATTTTCTTTGAAGGAGAGGGTGTCACACCCTATAATAAAATGAATAGAATCTAAAATGAAATAATTTACGATAATGTCAAATCAATAAATGTTAACGCCATAA
Source organism: Plantago ovata (assembly GCA_028274465.1). NCBI lineage: Eukaryota > Viridiplantae > Streptophyta > Magnoliopsida > Lamiales > Plantaginaceae > Plantago > Plantago ovata. Next base: position 6,906,116 of record CM051458.1, read on the forward strand.
TAGTTTTTACTTTTTAGATGTAATTATAAAGTTATCATATGCAAATTTGATGTGCATCCAATCTAAATAAAGCATTTCATCTACTTTAAATTTACATTAGATTAATTGATCGAGATTAAATCGATCCACATTTATAAATTATGTGTCAAAAAAAGGAAAAAAATAAAATAAATCCTTTATGTATGTGAATGTGTGAAATTGCATTTTAACTTAATTCGAGTTTATAATCATTATTTATTTGTTCCAACTTTACGAAATCGCATCCTTTATACGTGTTGTCTTTGAAGAGACATTAACACATGTGTTCTTCAAGTTGTTCAACAATTTTACAGATACATCAAATAAAAGATTGACGTTTGATCCAAAGTCAAGTGTAAGCCCTTATATTAGAGATATTCAAGTTAATCACATGCCAAGTTCAAGATCAAACTGGAAACACCCTTCAATCAACACTCTCAAGTCACTCAAATCAAGCCCTCAAACAATTATTACTCTCACTTAATCATATTTATTGTGCATGAAGCAAAAAATTAACATGGGGCATTCCAAGAATCGAACTCGGGACCTCTCGCACCCAAAGCGAGAATCATACCACTAGACCAAATGCCCTCCATGTTTTATTTTATGACTATATTGTATGACTACAAATTTATTGTCTATTCTAACAAAATAATAATAATAATATTACTATTATTATTATTTAGTTAAGTTATGCTATGTTTAAATCATTGCGATCCAGTTATGTGATGTTTAAATAGTATTATTTTGGATTACCCCATTGTAGTGTGGATTTTTGGAGAAAATATTAATAAATTAATAACAATAATGTTATTTAATTCCTTGAAAGTCTGGCATCCAAAAGAAAGAGAAAGGAGAGAGAGAGAGAGTGTGTGTGTTGGGGTTGGGGAAATGTTGCCTTCTCCTTTCTTCTTCTGAGTTCTGACATTCCAACTCTCTCTCTCTCTCTCACACAGCTTAGCCTGCCTTCTTTACTTTCCTTTCCTTTCCTTTCTGCAACAAAAACAAAAAACAAAACTCACCGCAGCTCCATTTACTGAGAGAGTGAGTGAGTGTTGGTTAAATTTTCCACCCAAATCTTCACTCCAAATATACTATATGGGTAGGTAAATCAATTTCTCAATCTACACACTTACCTGTGTTGTTTCCATTTCATTTCATTGATAATTTATGCTCTGCGTATTTTTTTTTTTTTGATGGTTTAATGCTTCTGAATGAGGTCAAAACTATGCTCAATTGAATTGTTGTTGCCTTTGCTTACTGATGGATTGGTTCATTAATTAATTAATTAATCTAATATTGCTCATGCTTACTAGTACTAGTACTGCTTGCTAATTAAGAT